>JAXGGT010049262.1:0-10980 GCA_035583425.1 Marsdenia floribunda
CATCTCCTGAAGCTTCGGAGAGTGAAGGTGAATCTTCAAGTGGAACCCGAAAAGAGGGTTCTTAGTTTGTAATAGAATTAGGATTTTTTGTAAGTAGCAAGCTTGTATCTTTTTGAAGAAATTTGAACTTAATGTAAAGAAGATCTAATAGGCAAGAAGCCATGAAGGCCTTTCGGGCAAGTTAAGAATGTTTGCTAGCAAACTAGCCGTTGGAAGTCAAATGGGGACCGTTGGAAAGCTTCACAAGGTCTGATATGATCAGCCTAACTCAAGGATTTTCAAATTTCCAGATTTTCCATATTTGGCAATACACTTTTTGTACTTCAACAACTCCAAGTTGACTCTATTACCTTATTTGGTTTTAGGGATTATGAAGAGCATTTTAATGGTTTTTTGTATAGCCATGAAAGGCTTTAGAGAGGGACTTTCGGGCAAGCATAAGTCCCATTTTTCACATGATGCCTTCGCCTATTTTAGGGGCTTTCGAGCAGTGCACAATGAAAGCTGCTTTCAACATTTCATTTGTTACCTTTGGGCATGCTCTTCCATTATGCCTTTTGGCGTTTTACTTTATACAATTTATCCAAGTTGACCTTTAAATATCTACACAATCACTTCATTAATTGAAGAAGTCAGCTAACCTTCGGCCACGATACCCAAATTGCCTTCGGGCATAATGAGGCTGCTTTCGGGCGTTGCACATGCCATTAAGCTTGTTCTTTCTTTGTGCTTTGGGGCACTTCATTTGAACATTTAATCAAAAGTTGACCTTTTAATGTTTCATAACACTACTTAATTAACTTAATTAATTCCACGATATTGAATTAAAATGTTAAAAAAAAAAATGCTTTATGGTGTGCTAAACACCATATTTAATTAAATTAAGTGTTCTGAATAAAAGATATTATTTATTTATTTTTTTTTTTGATGACGTGGGAACCCGCAGCCGCTACCCTTCGGGTGCGCACTGGGTAAACCCCCGGACTGAACGCAATAGCCTGCAAACCACGCCAGTCGGATAAACCACACTGGGCAAACCCTGTGTGACAGGCTCGACCGAGAAGGCGTAGGCAGGATTCGAACCAGGGACCTTGCGGTCGCCAGGCATCCTGCTCCACCAACTCGGCCACCCCTTGCGGGGCAATAAAAGATATTATTTCCTTCAAGGCTAGAAAGGTAAAAAGCCTTTTTATTTTAAATATCTTCTTCAAAGAACACGTTCAAGGGCCAACTGCTTTTGATATTTAATGACAAGCTGGCTAATTACTTGGAGAACATTCAATAACCGCCTCTTAATAACCGTCACCAACTCTCACCTAAAAGATCTCGGTGATGACAATTAACTCGTATAAATAGGAGACTTATGAACAAGAACAACATGATGAACTTCATTTTTACTCTCTATTACTCTCTCTCTCATTTTCCGCTTTCTCTCTCTCTTATTTCCTCTCTTTCTCTCTCTAACTCTTCTTGGGTTCCTTTGTTGTCAATTGATTCACCTCAAGGATCAATTGACTTTGGAACTCTTTTGTTCTCTTGAACAACATTTATGAGAGATTAATTAAGAGAATTAAACACTTTAATTCTCTTTTCATTTCATTCTTACATAAGAGAGTTTAAATCACGTTGAAAGCCCTTGAAACTTCACTAAGGAAGACCCAAGAAAGCCCCTTTCGGGACCACCTTCACACCCTTTCGGGCATCTAGAGCCCCCTTTCGGGAATAACTCTTCCCTTTCGGGAAGAAGGACCTTCTTTCGGGCACTTTGAAGCCCACTTTCGGGCTTCCTTCTTTCTTTCCCTTTTGGAAAGTTCTTTGACTTTCTTGGAGGAACCCTACTTTCCTTTTTGGAAACTTTTCCTTTACTTTTTCAAGGCTTTTTCCTCCACATTATTCTCAAATTGAGGACACTTTTCCTCTTCATTCTCTCTTATATTTTGTAACTCTTCTCTCTTAATAGAGATTAATTTTTATCTGATTTTTCACCCACATCAGATTATACTCTTCCTCACATTTTTTGGGTCCGTTTTCTACTTGATTTGGATCCTTTTATCTGATTGATTTTTAGCGACATCATCCAAGAAGGATTATGAGTGGAATTAAATGAAGGGTTACCTTTATTTTTTCCAACATAGTTGATATCATAGTTCTCCATTGAATGTACACCAACAAGTTGAGGGCATTGATTCATATAATGTCTTCCCTTGCATATCTCACGATTTATAATTGAAGCTCCAAAGGACATGCTATCTATCTTCTTGTTGAGAGCTTCAATCATTTGCCAAGATATTTTTCTGAACATCAACTTCTAAAACTCCTCTTTTTTTTCTAAGAATTATCCCATTGAGCGTCATTCTGAGTCACATATTCTAATTTGTTCAACCTGCATTTTCTTATAAATTCATGAATTGTCCTCCACTTAATAACTATGAGCAATGTTCATAATTATTTTGCTCCTTCAAATTAATTTTTTTTTTTTGGTCCAATTTTTCTTTATATGTTTATATATATAAAATTTTGAAATATTATATAACAACGAGATAAAATTTTAAAACAATAAATATATAGCATAATTATAACAATTTATTATAATAAATAGAATGATAGTCAAATAATTTTTATATTACTTACTATTAGTTGTAATTTAAAGACATTATAATTTATATATTCATGAAACTTGAATTCAATGATAAACAAATACAAAAGAAAAAACAATTATATTGACAATGATTATTTTATATAAGGTTTAAAAATAATGATACTGTTATAAAAAAAAAAAGTAAATTGTGAAATTTTAATATTTTTTATTTAAAAATAAAATATCATATTTTTTTGAATTGTGATTTTTGGTATATTTTTTATCTCAGAGCCAAGTGTACGACTAGTGTATATATATATGATTGCAAAGTTTCCTTTTAGAAGCAATTATTTTCTACTGAAAATTTAGTTATTTTCTTTTAAATTTTTTAAATTCTATTGTTTTTTTTCTCAGTCTATTTTACTTTTATAACTTTGTATCTTGATCTTTGTAAATTTATCCGACTTTTATGACCTTATAGTTTATTAAATTTTTCATTCACTATTATATATATAGTTTATATTAGATAAATTAATAAATTATTGTTATGTTTATTTCTTTCCCTCTTTCTCTATTTTTTCTCTCATCCATGAGTTTTGAGTTTTACTCTACCTAAAGTTCATCTATTTCACAATTGTTTGTTATTTTTTAAATTTTGTTGTCCTTTTTTATTTTCTTTTTTCTTTGCTTTTCAACTTATTATCCTTTCTTTCTTTTTTTTTTTTTTTTTTTTTCACGTTCATCAATTAATAAAATATTATTCAATACCAAGGTAAAGATACAAAATTATAAAAATTAAAACTTCACACATAGATATTTGGTCTTTAATATTTTATTTCACATACATATTAAAAGAAAATAAAAAGTAGACTTTGAATTTTTTTGTTTAAAATATTAGTATATAATATTAATTAATCTCAGGAGATATTTGACACTTTTGATAAACAAATTTAGATTAAATTTACATTATAAAAAATAATATTTGTATTTAAATGTACAAAAATTTATAAAAATACTTAATTTAAATATTAATAAAAAATTATTTACTTAACTATAAATTAATTTTAAAATCAACTAATATAATATATGGATGTATTTAAATCTTTAAATTTATATTTCAGATTAAGAAAAATATAATTTTAATATATTTATTTTTTCATCTTATATATACTTATTACATATTGTCATATATATGTATATATTCATTATATGAATATGTTTGTTATGTATTATAAGTCTTTTATTAAAGGTTATAGCATTTGTGTAAAAGTCAGAAGCTTTACAATAACTACAATATAAATTAATTATTTATTAAAATAAAATTTATATAAAAAAATAATTTGATAAAATTAACACATAAAAATATTGGCATTAAGATAAAAAATATAATAATTTATGGTAAATTTTAAAATAAAATAAAACTCTATAACATAGAGATCCAACACTATAGGCTGGATATATATCCAGTATATTTTATATATATAAGATTACATAATAAATTTTTAAATTTTTTTTTTAATGGCTCACTTTGTAATATATAATTTTTTTTTTTATTTTTTTTGTAATTTTATTATGTGCGATAGTAATTTCTATTAAATTTCTCTTCATCTACCCATAGATTCATTTTCTTTTCTTTCCTTTTTTTTTTTACAATTAATTTCTTTAATTTTTTATTATATTTTAGTTTAACAATGATAAAACATAAAAACATATTAATATATTTAAAAGATAAAATTTTTGATATATGTATATATTAAATATACATAAAAAATTATATAACACATGCATTTAAAAGTTAAAAAGTCTAAACATAAACTTATACATTTCTTTAAAAAAATATATAAAAAAAATTATTTAATTTAATTACTTAGTTTCGTTACTTAAAAAATAAATTTATATGATGTGAATGTATATTGAATTTTAATAATAGTTTTTTTTATTATCAAATACATTTATTATCAAAATTTAAAATTTATTCTCACAAATTGTGAAATATACAATTTCAATAAAATGTGTATATAAATTTTAATAATAGTTGTATAGATTTTGAGTTTGATGTTGTAATATAATGTTCTGAATATACGATGTTTCGTCTTTTTATTTTTCAATTTTTTTTTAATTCTTTCCATTGATCCTTATCAAACCTTTTATTTTTTTTTTTTAAAGATAATTCTCTCTCAAACTTATTTTGAATATTTTATCTTGTTTTGTGATAGGAACTTTTTTCCTTTTCAATCATATATGAAAATGAGTTATTATTGATGAATATTATTCCAATAAATTTGTACACTTATTTTGTAAAAGTTTCATTTAACATAATTATATATATATATATATATATATATATGGATTATTTCAAACTATTAAATGTATCGTATTTGTTACATATATCCCAAAATTAATATAGAATTGTTTTCACCATGACTAATTTTGTCTAAAATATAATACTCATTTTTTAGTATGGCCCACTTATCATTAGTTACTATTATTATTAGGTTTAAAAATTTTCTTTCTTAATTCTTCTTGTGTTTTTTTTTTTTTTTTTTAATTTATAATATGTGTCTTTTGTAACATTAATAGTAAATTATAAAATTTTTAAATTTATTTCTGACTTCATGACATTTTAAGCAACTATTAAGAAAATAGTGAGATGTCCCATAAAGTAAAATTTGTAAATGTAATTGATAATTTAATTAGATGAAATTTAATTACTATAGATATATATAAATATTTAATTATTAAAAATAAAGTAAGAATTATTTAACTAATTTCTTTCAGAAGAATAATTTTTTTTTTTATTTTAACTCTATATTTGTAAATAAAAATATATTCTTCATACATATATATATATATATATATATATATATTAAAAAGTAATTTTTAATTCTTGATTTTTACCTAAGTTAATCTAAATTATTCCATGCTTGGGAGTGGAGTGATCATCTACTATATATATAATTATAATTATAATAACTATACTAAATCTGTTTATAATATGCAATGAAAAATTGTTATTAAGAGATGAAATGTAAAAATTATTTTCTGTTGAGAAAGGGAATAGGGAGTAGAAAATACATACCAAAAATCTAGAACGAGATAGAAAAGGTATCTTTGTTATGTCAAATTTATTTCTTAACTCTTAAAGTTGATTCTTATAAAGTTGTTGAATTACTTACTCTCTTCATATATTTTTATTTGTTAAACAGGGAAAAAAAATTGAAGTTTTTTTTTTTTCTGGTTATATTAGAATAATCAAATAATATTTAGTATTTTTAATTTAAAAATATATAATTTTTTTTGTAATTTTTTTTTAAAAAAAATGTGAGTTTTCTTATGTGTGATGAGAAATATAAAAAAAAATATATATATAAAAAAACAGGGAGAGTATTTAATTAATCATATAAGAAATATATGCTGTAAATTATTTATATTTGATAAGTATAAGCAGAACATCCATATTTACTTAAAAGGGTGAGGTTCTTAGTTTCATGGAGGGATTCTATTAGAGTATTTAAACTGGGAAAGCAACAACACAGATAGACCATAGCAGAAAGCACACACCCAAAGTCAGTAAACAGTAAAATAAAACGAGTGATGTACTTACCACGTCGCCACGAGAGATTCCATGGCGATTGAGAGCAGAAGCGAGGCTAACGCACCTTTCATGAGTCTCGCCCCAAGTGAACTGAATACTGTCGTACACCACAGAAATTATGTCCCGATACACAATTGCAGCGCGTTCCAAAAAGCTTGTGGGAGATAAAGGATTAAAATTTGCTGAGCATTTCAGTGTGCTCTTCATTGGTTCTCCACTCGACAAAAATAGAAAAGGAGGATATCACTTCTCAGACAGGATTGAGAAAATGATTTTGAAGGCTTCAAGACCCGAGAGAAGACGTTCTCGCGAATATTTGTGTGTATATATTTATATAGGAAAATTTATCGATATAGTCTTGTAACTATTCTCGTTTCTTTAACAAAGTCCAATAATTTTTTTTTTCTTACTTTAATTAATTTCGTAACAATTTTTGTTTACTTAAATTAGTCCTTCCGGCCAAATTTTTTCAAAATTTTCAGTGCCCAGCTAACGTAGACAATAATTGAGGGGCATTTCTGGTAATTTCAGTTCTGAAAAACGTGGCAAACGAAATGGACCTAAATTTTTTACTCCTCCTATTATAGGGCTTCTTCTTTGAGTGAAAAATCAAAATTTTGACTACAAGTTTGGGCAAAATTAATTTTCAGTCAAAAATTTGTCCAAATTTACAATCGAAATTTTAATTTTTCACTCTAAGAAGAAACCCTACAATTGAAAGAGTAAAAAATTCTCTCCATTTCATTTCTCACGTTTTTCAGAACTGGAATTACTGAAAATGCCCCTCAATTTTTGTCCACGTTGACTGGGCATCGGAGCAACAGGTAAAAACTTGGGTGAAATGATTAATTTTAGTAACAAAAAATTTTTACGGGACTAATTAAAGTAAAAAAAAAAGAAGTTATATGACATTGTCAGAAAAACATAAATACTTACACGATTAAACTGGTAAATTTTCCATTTATATAAAGGGAAAATTGCTGGCATTTGGTCTCCAATATTTGATTCAAGTTTTCGCTTTTTTTTTAATTATTTTTTTGAAAACAAAATTATTATTATTATTATTGGGCAAATTGGCTTAAATAGTCTCCAAACTATGGCCATTAGGTGACATTGGTCCCCAAATTAATTTTTTTGTGACATTAGTCCTTAAATTATGTTAAATTGTGTGAGATTAGTCCTTCCGTTAAAAATTTCTATTATCTTAACATTAATTTAAAAAAAAAAAAATTTGCCCAAGTGAATTTTAGTCATTTCATAACAGCATTATACAAAAAAGGCCAACATATATATATATGTACGGTGAAAAGAATGAGAGAAATGACTATATGTATATGTCTTTGTATCAATAATATATTTTTCTTTTATATAATGTTATTGTTAAATAACTAAAATGCCTTTAGACAATATTTTTTTTAAAAAAATTAACGGTAGGATAACAAAAATTTTTCATGAAGGGACTGATCCCCCACACAATTTAACACAATTTAGGAACCAATGTCACAAAAAAAAATTAATTTATGGATTAATGTCATTAAATGACCATAATTTAGAGACTATTTATGCCAATTTGCCTTATTATTGCTCAATGTCTTACCTTATTATGAAATTTTTTGAGTTCTAATCATACCTAATGATGAGGTGTACTTTATTAATATAGAGAAGCATCAAATTTACCATTTAAAATACCTTCTCACTATTTGTTGGGACCATTTTGTCATCTCTCAGCTAAAAATCATTATTTTATTTTATTTTTTTTGTAATATCAAATTGTTGGGATTTGAATTCGGTATCTTTCACAATAATTGCAAGGAGTATACCACTAGACCAATCATCATGTGGTAATAATAATCATCATTTTCAATGGTCCTAAAGACTGTAATGACATGTGCTCAATAACGAAAATGGGGTACCAGCACAAAGTCGGCATCTAAATTTGTAATTGGCAGTTGCGAATATAAAATTAATGATTAGAATTGAAAGTTAAAATTAAGGATTAATATATATTTTTTGTAATGGTAACTTTATATTTTTATTAAAAAATTTGATGAATTTGATTTTTAATGTTGATGTCTTTGATATAATTAATTTAATTTTTTTTTTCATATAGTAAATTTTTAATGTATAATGAGCAATTGTGTTTAGTCTCTTTCTTCACAAAATTTATTATTTAGTCAAAACAAAATATATCATTTGACCTTATCAAACAATAAATTTTTTGAAGAAAAAAAAATTAAATATATGTATTTCTCTTATAAACGGGGGAGTCAACTGCACCAATGATCAAAAGATTTGCCTTATTATTGCTCAATATCATATCTTATTATGAAATTTTTTGTGTTCTACTCATAGCTAATAATGAGGTGTACTTTATTAATTTAGAGAAGCATTAAATTTAACGATTTATTATACCTTCTCACTATTTGTTGCGACCATTTTAGTCATCTCTCCGCTAGAAATCAGTATTATTATTATTATTATTTTTGTAATATCAGATTACATAAGTCGAGACTTGAATTCGGTTGTAGATAGTGAAAATTTGTAAAGTAATTTAAATTAATTAAGCTGTAGATAAAATTTCACTTAATTATTTATTACAAATTACTCTTCATTTACTATGACAAATCATATGCTGACATGTGGTAGTGTTACAAAAATTGGCCAATCAGAATTTAAGGAGTATCTCAATCAATTGGAAGGCGCCACATCACCACAAGAGGCCCACTTGTCATCCCTCCCTCTATAAATAGAAGAGCAAGAGAGCTTCAAAGAATACAAGTCTTGAAGGTTGTGAAGCTCTGTCATATCAGATTCTTTCCTTCTACTTCCAATCCATCTTCGAGATTAAGCCTCAAAGGCCCTCGAAGTCATATCAAATTCATTCCAAGATCAAGTCCAAAGATGCTCGGAGAAATCAAATCAAAGATCGAGATGAAGCCCAACGACCCTCAAAGATAGATCCATTCCAAGATCAAGTCAGGAGACCCTTGGAAGGATAGATCAAATATTGATATCTTAAAACAGATCAAAATCAAGCCTAAAGAGCCTTCGAATCCATTGACGAAAAGAATCCGCAGATTAGATAGAGATTGTTGTACCACATATTTAAATTAATGAAATACATATTTCAATATTGATTTTGTATTTGCATTATTCTGATTTATTTTTTGCTGATGCGAAATCACTTTCGACAATTCTGGCATGCCCAGTGGGACAATCTCTACCGCTCATCTCTATTCTGTTAGAATCTCATCAATGGAGTCAAAAAATGGAGGCATCAATAAGGCTGCTTTGAAGGGTGTCACTTTTGATACTGACACTGACATTATAATGTTTGAAACCTATGTTGGTCTCACCTCTCGAATGAAAAGGGGCACATTGACATTATCAAATCGAGGATATGATTCTCCAAAATCAAAAGGCGTAGATCTCGTTTCTGACTCTACAGATGATGCTCAACGAAATTTGATGTTTAATCCTGGTGATTATAAAGATTTTGATGCAAGTTTATCAGTCATGTTCGTGATGATGGTAGAAGCTACAACAATAGAAGAACGATTGGCGAATTTGACCAAGCTCATGGAAAATTTTGTGGAACGATCTGCAAAACAAGATTTCATAATCGCCCGATTGCTGAGTGAAAATGGTAAGACCAATCTAACTGCATAAAGATTTGTTGAGGAAGCACGAAAATATGCCGCCTTCAATGAAGGAGAAGAGTTCAATGCAGTCAAAGTCGCCAAAAAACAATCTCAAATGGTTGAGGGATCCAAAACAATCCAACAAGAACAAGCAATTCATGTTTCTGCTGATGGACTCATTTCAACAAGTGAATTGAAGAACTTTATCGAAGGTATGTTAAATGATAAAAGTGCAGGAAATTCAAGATCCTCCTTTACATATTCAAAGCCATGTTCAAGGAGAATTGAAAGTCTGAAGATGCCTGTAAGCTATCTTCCTCCAAAATTGCATCAGTTTGATGGCAGAGGTAATCCCAAGCAACCCATTGCCCATTTTGTGGAAACATGTAACAATGCTGGTACAGATGAAGATCTTCTAGTCAAAAAATTCGTTCACTCCCTCAAAGATAGCGCATTCAATTGGTATATTGATTTGTTGCCTGGATCAATCAACAGTTGGAAGCAACTTGAATTTGAATTCTTGAATTGTTTCTGTAGCACTCGTTGAACAATAAGTACGCTTAAATTGAGTCATATGAAGTAGTGGGAGGATAAATCAGTTGTTGATTATATCAATCGATGGCGGAGCCTGAATCTACATTGCAGAGATAGATTATGTGAGAAATTTGCTATTGAGATGTGTATCCAAGTAATGTATTGGAATCTTCAATACATTATGAAAGGTATTCAACCAAAAACATTTGAAGAATTGGCTACGCGTGGACGAGATATGGAGTTAAGCATCATTGCCAATCAAACACTTAAAATTGATGTTGATGAAAAAGAATATCAATATAGGAGCAATATTGCCTCAGAATCTGAAGACGAAGAGTCAGTTTCAAACACTGATGATGCTTGAATTCAAAACTGCATGTTCGTTCTTGACGCATGAGGTTAACTGCACGTTATTGCTTGATCAGAGTATAAACTATCTGAATAAAAGATCTCCTATGAAGTATTCATTGATTAGTGAAAAATAATTTTGATAACACAAAAATATATCATGTTTTTTATGTCTTTTTATGCTTCTTATTTTACATTTCTTGATAGTTTTTCGATTCTTTATATTAGTTTTAGTATTATTTTGGTTTATTTTTATTTTTGGAAGGTTTTAGGGTTTCTTGAAT
>JAXGGT010049273.1:0-10980 GCA_035583425.1 Marsdenia floribunda
TTAGCTAGTAGATGAAAGTGTGGGGTTTGAGTTGTAACTTGTGTCTTTTTCCTACATATTTTCCGTTTAACATGGGGATTACTATTCCTATTGTATCTTTCCTTGGCATAATCTTTGAGATCTTGGCCTTCATTTGTCTTCTCCAGAGACACAGACGTAGTACTTCCACTTCCACCAAAATACCATATCATATATCTTTCTTTCTTGGCATTGATTGCAAAAAATGAATTCTAATTAAATGCTCTAATAGTATTTGCGGTGGCAAGTTTTTTGTCCTGATTTAGTATTTTTTTTTTTTTGTTTTAGATTATAATGACTATGGTAGAGATGAGTTTAGCTTTGGAAATAGACAAGGAGCAAATGGTAATAATGACCATGAAGGGCTATTCCATTTGGCCGAGCTTCAGAAAACATTTTGCAAGGATATAACCCTATCGACTCCTCCATCCCCATTTATTTAAGATTCCCAGTTGCACAAAACCCTAGTTTCTGAGAGCAAACGGCTTGTCAAGAGAGAGCTAATTTCTTCTACAGACTTTGTAGCAACCTCCTCTCTTTCGTTTGACGATGAAGGTACCCTTACACAACCTAGTTCATGGAATTCATTCCTCTTTCTTAGTCTGATATCTTTGTTTTGTGACAACAATTATTTAATCTTTTTTCTAAGTGATTAATGATTTTATTGACTGTGTATCTATTTGTTTGTTTTAGTTTAACATCGCTAGTCCAACAACTGGTTGCCAGAAGAAGCTGAAGATCGATGATGATCAGAAATTGTATGTATCTGTTCTTTGTTTATCCTTTTTATCTTTTTTTTTCAGCATTAGTAACTTGTAATTTGCTTATGTTTTCGTTATCTCACTGGTGCCTGTCTCTGCGTATTTTTGTGCTCAATCTAGCTTAGTATGTTTTTTAGGAGGGCAATGCGTGAGATTTGATTGCGTTCATTTCCCGTGTTTAAATCTACTTATTATGGTGTTCATTAATTTTTTGTTAATAATTGTTTGATTATACATGTCTTCTATCTATATAGTCCGCAGTTTTTATGTTATTGTTGTTGGCTATTACTTTATCACATGAAAAGAAAGTTAATTTATTGTTTTGTTTATGTTAGACTATTTTTGTTTTAAGAAAAGAAAGATAGGGTGTGTTTGGACTTGCTTTAATTTTGAGTTGAGTGACTTATTTTCAAAATAAGTTGGGTCTTTTTGTTTGGACAAGAAATGAATTTTTTCTTTTTTGTCTCGGAACTTGCAACCAAAGGGCCCTATAGTTTCCAATATCTCTCTTTCAAGAAATGAGTCCCATACTAATTTTTGCACCCCATTTACTAGACAACTTTTTCACTCTTAAAAGATAACTTCTCGTTTTCCGCAATAAAATTCACTCAACTTAAAATAAATTCACTCAACTCAAAATAAAATAAAAGCTAGTCCAAACACAACCTTAATCTGTGCTTTTTAGTTATTGTTCTTGGTTATTATTGTAGCATGTCTTAAAAGTTTAGTTAGAATTTTTTATGTTTATACTACATTAGTTTTGAGTTAAACTAGTTGTTTAGTGAATTACATAATAATGTTTACTGTAAGTTTTTCTTCTTAATGTGAGATGTGTAAATGATTTTGCTCTCCTTTCCTTAGTTCTCATTTGATTGGACTTATAATTTTTCTGAAAATTTGCTTTGGTATCACTTTATGATATCTCTGCTGTTCTGGCACACTCTTTAATATTCTTACTATATTATTTCTAATTCTTGCTAATTTCCTAAAATGCATGCTTCCTTTATTTTTGCTTAGTAGTCAATCATCCCCCCTTGAAAGTTGAAAAAACAGAATGGTACTCTTAGGTCTATTAGAATTTATGCATATAGACTAGTTTTGTACCAATCACCATGTCTGCTGATTTCTTTCATGCCATATACCTCCTGAAATTAGTAAAATTCTTTTTTTTTTTTTCCTTTTATATATAAGTTATATATACATATAATGTTTTTAATCTCGAAGTGAATCAAACCTATGACCATTTGTTTCCAGTGATACAGATACCGAAAGACATTCTTGATTTGTCATTTTAATGAACTTCAAATTCTACCGGTAGCCATTCCTGCAATTCAAACCTAGAAGAAGTAGAATTTTTCTGTCATCATACATGTGGGGCCAATATGTTTTACGGTTGGGAATAAAACTAGTTTATTGTTTACTTGTCTGCTTTTTTCCATATGATAGTGTCTGCAAGGTTAAAAGTATGTTCTTAGAGAAAAGTAGTTGACCAAAAACTATTTGCTTGAACATCTTTCTTACCATTATTATGCTAGCCTATTCTTTGATAAGATTTTATATGTAAAGACCTATATACACAATTCAAGAATTTATGTTTTAGGACACAAGCATATTTCTCTGCTTGAATTTCACACTCATTATTTATATGTACTTTTTCATGGGATTGATTTGTCATTTTGATGAACTGCATTGATGCATACCACTAGTCTATATTATCTCTTAGTGATGCTTCTTGGCTGGTTGGCTATTGCAACAACTTGAGAAATTCTACTTTTGATATAAAATAATGTATTCATGTTTTGAATGATTCTTCAGTGTTGTGGCATTTGGTTTTATCATGTTTATTGGATCTCTTTCTGGTGACCTTTTGGAATCAGTAATCAAACGTGTTGCGGACAAGAAGGACTCTGGTTCACTCATACCTCGGCATGGTAATCACCTGTGTCTTGAATTTTCTTCTTCAAGTTACTTTTCTGTTAGTCATTCATTATTGTCATTTTTCTTGCAATAAGGTGATATATCTTTGAGAAGGATAAGAGTGCTGCTCTTTTTCTTTTGCTTACTATTGAGCTTGTATTGCTTGAACTTGTGCCCTTGTTCTAGCTATGGGTATCAAAAGCATATTTTATAGGATCTCATGCACTTTTTTTTTTATAATAAAGTTATGTCGGTTCTTATGCTCGTTGGAGTTAGTTATTGGAGAGGAGGATATTCTTGAGATGTTCAGTTATAAATAGAACTTCCACATGGGATGCATCTTATTCTTTGAATAGTCTTCTAAGCGATAATTAGAGATGTTATTTTCTTGCTCATCAAGAATAAAAAACTTAGGTTGATAAAGGTTAAACATTGAGCTAAAGGAAGAAAACAAAGTCCAAACTTGTGGGAATGTCCGTAAGTGAATTGCTGATAAAAAGTAAAACCGCATGTTTGACTTGTAGCCTTACATTGAAAGGCCTTTAGGATAGACATTTGACTCAGTAAGAGCCAGATGCATCTTGGGTTGAAGTCAGATTAGTCTCTTAAGCCCAAAAAGAAAAATTAGTTGCTCTAGGTTTGCTTTAGATGGATGAAGTCTCATGCAAAAGAGTTACATGCACACAAATGTGTTTCTTTTGTCTCTCTTGCTCTCTACTGTATGTTTTACTTGACTTAGTAATAGAGCATGTAGATAATTTGCGGTGCCTTTGGTGAAAATGTTAATATTTTTTAAGTAAAAAAAAAATAGAATCTCTGTTAAATTATTTATTTATTTATTTTGAGTCTTTTTAGTTGTAAAGTTTATTTATTATGTCCTTTTTGCAGCCAATGTATTCTAATATTTAATTTTTTAGTAATCAAATGACTAATTCATTTTTTTTATTTATCTGGTAATAGAATGATCTTCAACAAAAATTAATTAATTTTAATTGTTAGCCAAATATGTATTTGAAAAAGAAACTTTTGTCAACTGACGAGAAAGTGTAGTAGTCCTTGAATTATCTTATTTTCTCCCTAGTAAAACGAACGAGTTATAAATATCTTGTCCACTTTCCTTCCTTTGGACATCTATGGTATCATTATAACTTGAAGTAATGTTTGTTGAGACGATACTTTTGCAGGTGGAGTACTAGATAGGGTTGACAACTATTTATTGACTGGGGGATTGGCTTCTTTCGTTTATCAAATTCTTAGAACTTTATGGTGTTTGATGTAGTAGTTCTGACAGTAAAGTGTTACATGGAAGTGGGAGATTGTTATATTGGAATCAATACTCTCACAATTGGATGTTGAATATTCCTGGAAGTAGTATGTTTGTTCAAATACCGAAGCTATTTTCCTGAACTTCAGAAAAAAGATGTTAATATCAAATTTGTTGCAGAAACCTGGTGGATCTGCTGATATCTGATTCCTAGTTTTGAAAAATATTCAATTCCTTATTACATATTGTAAAACATGTAAATTCCGATATTTTGTCGTAGATACTGTCATCATATTATCAAAAATATTTTGTATTTTGAGTTATTAAATATCTTTTATTTAATGAATAATTTAAATTTTGAATAATTTTTTATTTTTATGAATGTTAATTTTGTTCTTTAATTTTAATAATATTGTAATGTTAATTTTTTTTAAAAATTTTAAAATTATTTTATTTTTACAAAAACTTAAAAACAAAAGCAAATGCTACTAGTTTAAAAACTGTTCATTTGAATTAAAATTTTAATTTTTTAATAAAAATATATTAAAAAATTTAAAAAATAATAATAAAAGCAGAAACGGTGGCTCTTAGTCGTTGTTTTTGCCAATTTTAATTTTTTTTTTAATTTTCAATTAAAAATAATTTTAAAAAAAAATAAATTAGACCCAAATACGATGGCCAGGTGGCCGCTGTATCTGACTACCAAAAACGGTGGCTCCCTTGGCCATCGTATTTGGCCTTTTTTTAAAAAAAAAAAAAAAATTAATTTTTACGAAGGTTTGGCCAATCGTCGTTTTTAAGTATCGTATTTGATAAAAAACGACGATTTTGTAGTCGTCGTTTATAAAAAAATGATATGATTTTAAACGGCAGCTAATAAACTGCCGTGGAACCGCCATATTAGGCAAAAATGATGGCTTGGGAGCTAAAAATGGCGGCTTCCTGGCCGCCATTTTTGCTCTGATTCCCAGTAGTGTATGTTAAAAGGAATGAGGATTTGTTGACTTAGAGGCATTCAACCTAGATGCCATCTCTTAATACATTGAAAGGTATAATCTTTTAGATGAATGGAGTGCCAACAATAACTGGGTTAGTAATATCCTTGGCTAATAAGAAAGAGGTGTTAACAAATAAGTTTGAATGTTTTACCTCTACATTTTAGAATTTAAAGCTAATCCATGTTTTTTTCCTATTGGTTGACCTAAGGTCCTTGGTCTTCTCAAAACTAGGTTTGGTCAACCCGCACATTGTTCGACCAACTTCTTCTCTCAGTGTAGGTCATCATGATCTCTGTCTGTTCATGTCTCATTCATTTCATTTATTGTCACACACAAGCTATAGTCAAACCACAATTAGTGGGGGGAGACCTAAGGTATAGACGACTATTTTCAAATTAATCAATATTGGAAAAAAAAAAAAAAAAAAAAACTAGAAATATTATTTAGTCCACTAAATGCAATATTTTGGAGAATATGAAAAATTGTGTTAACTAGTTTGTGTACATGTACATACTTGAAATAGTCAACCAATTTTAACCTTGAATAATACTCAACTTCAATTTAGGTATTGGTTTAGAGGGAGGGGAGAGAGAAAAGGAAGGATGGTGAAGAAGATGAAGAGGAGGATTTGAAGTCTTTTCTTGAAAGAAGAGGAAAGAGAGAGGTTGGGAAGTGTGAGACTCTTTTTTGAAAGAAGAAGAAAGAGAGATGTTGGAAAATGTACAACCCTTTTTTGAAAGAAGAAGAAAGAGAGAGGTTGAGAAATGTGGGATCCTTTCTTGAAAGAAGAAGAAAAGAAAGGTTAGGAAGTGTGAGATCCTTTGATAGTTTTTTTTTTTTTTCCCTTACAAGTTGACCGACAGAAAAAAATGTCAGTTATTGTCCAAACGAAAGATCCAATTTAAACTCAAAATAAATGTTTGTCCAAACACAACCTAAATTTAATAGATTTAAGGTGTTTTTGGATTGAAACTTTTATTGAAAAAGTTCATTTTTTTCGAAAAGAGTTGAGTAAATTGCAAAAAACGATGAGTAAGTGGAGATAAATTAAGAAGTTGTCTAGTAAGTGGATGACAAAAATAATATATTTTATTAGTGTAATGATGATATTTTATTGAGTTATATATATATATTTTTATGTATATATTGAATATTTTATTCATTTTTTTGTCATCTAGACAGACATGAATAGTAGCATGTCAGGTGGTGTCCAAACAAGTACAACCTATTTTTTGAGTTTGAGTGAAATTTTAAAAAATAATTCAAATCCAAAAACAGTCTTATTTTGTAAGTCAAATCAATGGCATCCATTTCCACAATTGAAAAAGTTCTCCAGTCCATATTTGGAGGCTGCCTTTTTCTATAATATATTTGCCTCAAATTTTTTTTTCTTTTTTTTTTCCCTGAATCCATTAGAACCTTCCTGAGGCAATCCAGATCTCGCCTTGTTCATTGCACCCAAATTAAAAAGTAGAGCTGAATCCCAGTATTCTTGTTGTTCTCTTGAAGTTCAAGAAGACATTAATTGGTTCCAGATTCAAACTCTAGTGGGAAAATTCCCTGGATTCGTCCTAAAACTATTTACGTTTCACAGACTTGGTCCTAAATATTTAAAAATTTTTAACTAGATCCTCTAATAATTTACGTTTTGAGAACTTGGTCTTTTCGGCCATTTTTCACCCATTTTCCGGCCAAACAGGTCACGTGCAGGGCACGTGCCCTCTTTTTTTAGGGCATTTTCGGTATTCCCTATTCCAAAAAAAAAAAAAAGAAAAGAAAAACCCACTCAACTCAATGGCATGTAGAAGAAGCAGACTAAGGAACCTAATCTCGTGTTCCTACTAGTCGAAGGAAAGTTAGGGTTCTTCAAGGCAAGAAGATCATATTCAACTCATTCGAAGATCACAGTGGAAAACCCATTCGAAGGTTAGGGTTCTTATTCTTCTTCACCCAACTGGAATTTGGGGTTAGGGTTCTTATTCACCTAATTGGAAGTTTAGGTAATCATGTATAGCGAAAAGAGGAAAATCACAACACACATTGGGCAACAAGCAATTCTTTGTTACTACAGATCTGTAGCTGCGTGTCGGACTTCGTGGACTGACGCAAATCCGAGCAGAAGGTTTTGGGGATGCCCATTTTACAAGGTAAGGTATATTGGATATGAAAATATGTTGAAGGTATGATCTTTGTAGGCTTTAGTTTATTGTTTTTAATTTTTTTTTTCCTCTGGAAAATGGAGGTTGTGGTTTCTTCTTTTGGTGTGACCCGGAACCACCAGATCAATATAGGAAAGTGATTTTAGGGTTGCTTAAGAAGATTAAAAATGTTGAAGTTGGCATCATTGAAAATGATGTTAATTGTGATGTTGAAGATGTTACTGCAAATGATGGGGATCCTAAAGGGAGAAAGGTCAAAGGATGTTGTTGGATGACTTTCAGATTAGTAATTGCAATGTTTGTAGTAATTATCTCATTTTGACTTGTTAACAATGTGTAATTAAGGTGTATGTGTAATAGATGTAGATAGAAATATTAGGCATATGTAATAGTTTGTGAAGCTTATGTACTGCTAGGATTAACATGAGTTATCTCACTTTTGTAGCTTTTTTGACATGAATTAATGGACAACATTTGTTTGGCATGAAGTAATGTTGCAAATATGAAAGGGACATGAAATTGACATTAAAAATTGCAGTTGGAGAAAGTACGAGCAGTTGGCAACTTTGCAGCAAAATTAATGCAGGACAATGGACAGCTTTAAATAAAAACCTGTGGTGTAAAAAAAGAAAATGCTACTCTCCCCAAATGCATAATGAAAAGGTGACCAAACAATGACAAAAACACTTCCCTAACATATTTGACATAACACAATATAAATTAGAAAATAAAAGTACACAAAAATATGATAAAAATATAATATTTCATTAATGTTAATTGTTTAGTACAAAATAAGATTAAACAAGAGTTGGAAATTAGACATAATGGCCAAAATAACAATTCCAATAATGTCCACAAAAGTTTGGTTCTAACTCAAGTTTCTAGTTAATGCCAACATATACAAAAGTTATGGTCCAAAGGATAAAAAGTTGTGGTCCAAACTATACTATACAAAAAGGATTGGAATTCAATTACACAAAGTTGTGTTCCACACTGTCCAAGAAGAAAAGAGCTGCAATATTGACTACTTTTTTGAATGCTCCAATGTCCTCTTTCTCTTCCTTAATGCCGAGGAAAACATACAGAAAAATGTAACATGATTTAGTATAAAATGAAACAAAAAACTAATAAATGAATAATTTAAAATAACACAACATACCCTAGAACTTGATGCTTGTTTGATCAATGGTATTGAGACATTCATAACACTTGATTCTTTTGTCCCTTGGGTCTTTGGGGTCTCTTGTGACTGATGATGAGGAGGGTTTGATGGTACTATGATTTGGCATGACCTCTTATTATGCCCTACACCATGACACAGTGAACATTTATTCATATTTTGTTCAACCTTGTTGGTGGTTTCTTTCTTGTGAGGACATGTTCTAGCATTGTGCTTTGTGCCACCATATGTCCTACACTTTAAATTCAAACAACCCTTTCTTGACCGCTCCTTTGTCCCATCTAGCTTTGTCCTTGTGACTCCTTCGCCATCCTCTTTCTTCCTCTTTGTTTTGGGCCGTCCGAGTAGTTTCATCTTGGGAGGTGGCAAGACTAGTGTAATGGAAGTTTTTGGCCAATTATTGGGTCCGTTACAAGGGCAAATAATTAGTTCATAGGCTCTTTTGTATGCTACAATGGAATAGCACTCATCAACAAATTCCTCAACCTTCCCCCTTGCAAACCAATTGCTGCAACTCCATGAATACAAGGACAACCACATAACTTCCATTTTCTGCACGAACAAGCTTTCATGGCAGTGTCTACCGTAAATTGCTCTACCCCACTACCCTATTTCACCTGGTATTTGTTTCCTCCGACATAAGATGGTATGCACATAGCTGATAGATCTTTAAGTTTCTCAACCCGCTTTGCTATCCTAGGGTACAAAATACCAGTTTGTCTCTCTATCCATTGCCTTCTTCCTTGAAGCCTCAACATAAGAAACACTCTAACCCTCTCAAGAAGACCTAAAATAGGCTTCGTTCTTGCAATCAATATTTGTCGATTGAAGGTTTCATTGTGGTTATTCAAGAGAATATCACATTTCACAGTGGTGTTGAAATGTGATCTACCCCAATTGTTTGGGGCTATTTGAGTTTGCAACCATTCGTATGCTCCCTTGTCAAAAGTCTTGATTCTTTCCATGTGTTCATCAAACTTGTTTGGATATGTGCATTTAGCAGCAGACCACAATAGTTCTTTCAATGCTTGCCCCGGGTGACTCTTCTTAAAGTTGTTATGGAGATGACAGACGCAATGTCGATGTTCAATCCCAGGCAGTAATTCAGAAACAACAGGAAGTAGGCCCTGAAAAAACAACACTCAAGGTAAGTATGGTAAAGCTGGTTAGTTATATTTATATTGAAGTTGGAAAACATGAGTAGTTGATATAGCTTTCATAATAGAAATCACAGCACATAAGTAGTGTAAAAGCAGTGTCAAATATTGTAGGAACAACACATAAGTAGTGTAAAAGCAGTGTTAACAAACACTGTAGGGAAAAAAACTATTTACTACCTTTGCCCTGTAAAAAATGTAAAAAACAGGGTAAAAAAATGTTATTTCTGTTCTGCCATCAAATACTGCCAGTGTAAGAACTTTAAATGGTTAAGAAAAAATGACTTATCAGTTTTCTATAAATAATTAAGACAATTACCAATCACATGCCTAGAAAAATAGATTGTCTTTTGGAAGAATGCATATACTGAATCATATCATAGACTCTTGTGCCCACACGACCAACAATGTGCCAATTGCAATTCTCAGCCTTACATATTGCCACCAATCTAAGTTTATCATTTTTTTGGAAACGTAGTTTCCTTCCCCACTTCACTCCATGGTTGACAATGGCTTTCTTCAAATCATCTTTTGTACTAAACAAAGTCCCCACAACAAATTTGGGATCAACCACGTCCATTCCCATATTAAACCTCTGTCATTTCACTTTTGTTTTACTTCCTTGTTCATCTAAACTTGAGTGGGAATCATTGTAAGCTTCATCACCGTCCTCAGATATGCTATGCATATCCAAATCATGTCCCACTTGAATGTTATCTTTGGAACATTCTTCACCATCAACTGAGTAGGATCCATGACGTCCTTTCATCCCCCCTCTCTTTGAAACAACCACCTTTGACTTACCTTTTGCATTTTCTTTCTTCATCATTTTTTTTCTTACCTTTATTGTCTGCAACTTCCACATTAGTTGCTCTTTCCTCTAATGTTATTTCACCTTCATCCGTTGCTATCACATCAGTCCCTATGGTATCACCGCATTTCATTGATGTTCCTTCCCCCGCTTTAGTTTGATTATGACTTTTCACCTATATTTTCACATTACTCTCAAAGTCTATCATCCCTACATCCATAAATTCCTCATAAATCTCATCTTGTTGGTCATCTTGCAGTTCATAATCCGAGTCACTAAACTGTTCTTCAGCTGAAGATTCTTCTTCATCACTCTCCTCAAAGTTGTTTTCATGCTGTTTATCTTCTACAGTGCTTTCATTTTCAAGCTCAATCTCTGTTTCCATTGCCTTTTTAGCATATTCAGTTTTTTCTCCCATTTCAGCAATTTGTGGTTCCGTTGGAACTCATGATGCTCTCCCATAATAGCCATAGTAGCCTCAATCATCTGCTCTTTTATGCCACTACTATCACCTTTAATAGCTTCTTTAATCCAACTCAAATCACTCTCAGAAAGCATTTCTTCATGATCAACCCGAATTGCATTAGCTTCTGTTAATCTCTTCAAGAAGATCTCAAGGTTCTTCACATCATCCACAATGAACCAATTTACCTCCATCTTTTCAATAAAGAAGTTAAAATGAAATTAGTCTACCAAAATATAATGAAAACATATA
>JAXGGT010049283.1:0-10976 GCA_035583425.1 Marsdenia floribunda
TTTATGTACAATTTTATATTTTAAATATATATTCCAATTTTTAATCCTAAAACCTTAATTTTATACATAAAACTCTAGTCTTCAATTTTTAATTTGAATAAGTATAAAAACTATACACAAAACTCATCTCACTTGTACTTCTTTTACAATCAAATATTAGTCCAAATATATCACTATTAAAATTTTCATAAATTAAGTTTATCTTTGGTTATAAAAGAAAACAAAACATCAATATATTTTAAGTATTTTATCATATTCTAGAAAATAAATCTAAAATTTAATTAATCTAATGACTGATTGAGAGAGATTAAAAAGTTATTAGGGATATAGAATATAATTATAGAGCAAAAATGAGAAAAATTTACTATTTAACCTATATCGCGAATAGCATAAGCGATATATGTTCTCTATATCGCCCTCCCATTTTACGTTATAATTATTTTTCTATATTGCACATAAGATGTGTGATATGATTTCTATATCGCGTACATGATACGCATTAAAGCCATTTTCACACAAATTTTATAAATTAGGTCATTCACAGTATGATTATAAAAAAGAGGGTCATTTTAATCAATAACCCTAAATATAGGTGTCTTGCTTTTAAAAAAAAAAAGACCGAAAAAAAAAATCACGATCTCTAGATTAGAGGGTCAACAAATGGAGTTTGGTAGTGGCCAAGAATTTTAGAGCGGGTATGGATCAACACAAAGGGGATTGGCTTTTTGTAGTGTGATGTCGAACTTCTCATCCATGTCCAAATCTTTCGGTGCAACGCCACCTTCAAGCTTCCAACTAAATGAGTTCAGTAGCGAACCAAGCATTACAGGAATCGTCCTAATCACTAGTGGTAACCCAGGGCGGATTCTTCTGCCAGCATTGAAAGGGATAAGCTCGAAATCTCTGCCCCTGACACCCAATTCTGAATCCAAGAACCTCTTGGGTTTGAATGCTGGCCCAATTGCCCATGCATCCATCAAAACTCGTGACCACTTTGCGACCCTGTATCCACAAAATTCAACTTCTTGCTCTGCTGTGCGAGGAACCAGTAATGGAGCTCTTGGGTGTAACCTTAAGGTTTCTGTCACAACGCACCACAAATAGGGCACGCGCACAACATCGGTTTCCTCTACCGCCGTTCCTTTGCCAAATATTTCTGCAAGCTCAGCTTAGGTTTTCTTCATTTTATCTAAGTTTGTAAGCATCTCCGCTGTTGCCCACTTCAATGTGTTTGAAGTTGTATCTATCCCTGCTACTAATAGGTCCTATAAAGACCATTAGCTTGTCCAAAAGAAAATGCAGATATACCAAAGACTTATGTAATTAGTAAATAAAAATCTAAGAAGAGTAGGAGAAACTGCAAACCAAGCACATATGTTGGATTTGGTTCCTATCAATACCGTTGGGGCTTTCTTGGTTGGTAGTAAGAAGGACATCTGACACGTCATTGTTTTCATCTTGGGATCCTATCTTCTCCAATCTCTCATCGATGAGATCACTTAAAATCTTCAAGACCTTCTCAAAGTGAGCTCCCATTCGCCTCCTCATGCCTTTGTTGAGTTATTAGCATATTTTTGTCCCACATTGGAATTTTATGGGATTAGGGGAGTCTTTGCTAGTTATAAAAGGACTCCTCCTCCCCTTCATAATTCCATCCACAAATTTGTACTCTTCTCCCACATTAATTAAAATCTGGCTGCTTAAGTGGTGCTCGAAGATTAGGCACATTTGGCTGAACTCTGTTATCAATTCCAGGTGTGTTCTTTCCTTGTCCCTTTTATTTATTTTATTGTTGTAGTTTCTTTTCAGTAGTATTCAATATTATTTGTTGTGTTTATTTGTTGGTGTTTTGTACGTTTGTTTTTTTTGTATAGGAGTCTAGAATTTAAAAGAGATAGTATCTCCCCCAGCCTCTCTTATGAATTACTAAACCAGTCAATTCACTAGTTGTTTAAAGGGAAAATTACCCAATTTTTCCAACGAGTAGTATCAGAGCCGAAGGTTATTCCTTGGTTTGTTTTTAATTTTATAATATTGAAGACAATTATTTTGAGTCAGTCATGGGATCATATGATCAAAAACCAAAGGATACTACCTCAAATAAAACACCAAGAACATCAACTTCCACTACATCATGGTTGAAGATTCCGATGTCAAGTTCGAAATTGGCAATGGAGATATTTGATGGTACTAGTGATTTTGGCATGTGGCAAAGGGAGGTTCTAGACTCCCTTTTCCAACATGGTCTTGACATTGTTGTTGAAGAAGAGAAACCGGAAGATATGGAAGGTAAGGATTGGAGTATTATGAATCGGTTGGCATGCAGAACAATTTGATCGTGCTTGTTGAGAGAGCAGAAGTATGCTTTCAAGAATGAGACTTCTACACACAAATTGTGGTTAGCTTTGGAGGGGAAATTTCTGGAAAAAAGTGGTCAAAATAAGCTCCTTATGAAGAAAAGATTGTTCTGGTTTGATTACCAATCAGGTACTACTATGAATGAACACGTTACTATTTTTAATCAGTTAGTGGCAGGCCTGTTGAATTTAGATGTGAAATTTGAAGATTTGGATTTGTCTTTGATGCTATTATCATCTCTTACCGATGAATTTGAACATTTGGAAACTACGTTACTTCACGGTAAGGAGAATGTGTCTTTAGATGTTATATGTTCTGCTTTGTATAGTCATGAATTGAGAAAGCAAGGTAAAATGAAAACAAAGCAACTACACATGAAGCATTGGTGGCATGAGGTCATCAGTAAAGCAAATCAAAGGGGAGAAGAGGAAGATCCAAATCAAATGGCCGAGTTGCCAAAGATAAGTGTGCCTTATGTCATGCGAAAGGGAACTGGAAGAGTAACGATCCAAAGTTGAAGAAGGAAGGTAAGACTCGCAGGATGCAAATGTTGCAGAGTACAAAGTGATGCAGAATCAGATATGTCTTTGGTGGTTTCACCATCAACATCACAGCAGGAGGAATAGATTTTGGATTCAGGTTGCACCTACCATACGTATCCCATTTAGGAGTGGTTTTTTGACTTTTAGAACTCGGTAGTGGAGTTGTTTACAAGGGAAATGACAACCCACGTAAAATAATAGGGATATGTTCAATCAAGTTGTGAAATCATGATGGATCCACCAGAATTCTAAAGGAGGTGCAGTATGTGCCAAAGTTGAAGAAGAATCTCATCTCTTTGGGGGCCTTAGAACCAAAAAGCCCTAGTTGTGACTC
Organism: Marsdenia floribunda; assembly: GCA_035583425.1. Classification (NCBI taxonomy): domain Eukaryota; kingdom Viridiplantae; phylum Streptophyta; class Magnoliopsida; order Gentianales; family Apocynaceae; genus Marsdenia; species Marsdenia floribunda. The sequence continues at coordinate 3,235 of JAXGGT010049283.1, forward strand.
TGTAATATGGAATTCTTAAAGCTACTTTAGGAGCATTGGCAATGTTGAAAGGTGTAAGGAAGAATAACCTGTATTACTACCAAGGTAGTATAGTAGTTGGGACAATAGCAGCAACAACTTCAAGTAGCAAGAAGGATACAGAGGCAACAAAGTTGTGGCATATGCGATTGGGACATGTCGGTGAAAAATCCTTGCATACTCTTGCAAAGAAAGGATTGTTGAAAGGTACGAACACTTGTAAATTAGAATTTCTTGAGCATTATGTTATGGGAAAGCAACACAGAGTGAAATTCGGTATAGCTATGCACAATACCAAGGGCATTTTGGACTATGTGCATTCAAATGTGTGGGGACCTACCAAGACTCCTTGTCTTGGAGGTAAGCATTATTTTGTCATGTTTGTTGATGATTTTTCCAAAAGAGCATGGGTACTTTTTATTAAAAACTAAGATGATGTGTTTAGGATTTTCCTTAAGTGGAAAGCTCAAGTTGAAAACCAGATGGCTAGGAAGATCAAAGTTCTCTAAATAGACAATGGAGGGGAATACATGAGTGATCCATTTCTAGAGGTATGCCAAGAGTTTGGCATAGTTTGGCACTTCACAGTCAAAACAACACAACAAAATGGGGTGTCAGAGCATATGAAGAAGACACTTGTGGAGAAAGTTCATTGTATGTTGCCTAATGTTGGGTTAGACAAAAGATTTTGGGTTGAGGTTGTGACAAACGCTCAACACCTTGTCAACCGCTTGCCATCATCTGCATTAAGTAGCAAGACTCCTTTAGGGGTATGGTTTAGTAAACCTGCAACAGATTATGATTCTTTGCATATTATCATGTGAATGAATCAATGTTGGATCTATGAGCAAAGAAGGCTCTCTTTATGGGTTTCAATCCTAGAGCTAAGGGATACCATTTGTGGTGTCTAGAGGCAAAGAAGATGATTGCTAGCAGGGATGTTACCTTCGATAAATCTGCTATGTTGTCTAAGGTAAATCCAGAAAGGGCTAATGGTACTCCACAACAGGTGGAGTGTACGCCAAAGCATGTGGAGTTTGAATAGACGATGGTGATCCCAGTGAAAAGCACCATTAGTAACTCTCCTATGGCAAAAGAAGAGTTAGATGAAGAAGAGGTTCTGACCCAAGAACTTCTGTAGGTATCAGAGTCAATTACCAGTAGAAGAGCACAACGAGAAATTCATAAACCTTCTCATTTTACTGAAATGGTAGCTTATCCACTTCCAGTTGTTGATGACGTTCCATCCCATTTTTCAGAAGCTGTCTGAAACTTAGAAATTAGTAGATGGAAAAGTGCAATGAAAGAAGAAATGCAATCACTTCAGAAAAATGAGATGTGGAAGCTAACACAACTACCGAAGGGCAAGAAGGTAATTGGATGTAAATGGGTATTTGCACAGAAAGAAGGATTCTCTAACAAGGATGATGTTCACTACAAGGTAAGATAATTGGTAGTTAAAGGCTACTCCCAATAAGAGGGAGTTGATTATAATGAGGTATTTTCTCCGGTTGTTAAATGTTCCTCTATTAGAATTTTGTTGGCCTTGGTAGAGCAATTGAATTTGGAGCAAGCTCAACTCTATATGAAGATCGCAATCCTTCATGGTTACTGGAAAGAGGAAATCTACATGACTTAACCAGAAAGGTTCAAGGTTGCCGATAAGGAGAATTGGGTTTACAAGCTGAATAAATCGTTCAACGGATTGAAGCAATCACCGAGGCAGTGGTACAAGCAATTTGACATGTTTATGAAGGATCAAAAATATGCGAGAAGTAAATACATTCATTGTGTGTATTTGTGCAGACTTCAAGATAGGTCCAATATCTACCTATTCTTGTACGTTGATGATATGCTGATAGCAGCAAAGAGCCACATTGAGATTGAAAAACTGAAGACTTAATTAAGTAAAGAGTTCAAGATAAAGGATTTGCGAGAAGCCAAGAAGACTCACAGTATGGAGATAAGCAAGGATAGACAAAGAGGCAAGCTCTTACTGACACAGAAGCAATATTTGAAGAAGGTACTACAATGTTTTGGTATGAATGAAAAATCAAACCTCTAAGCACCCCACTTGCTCATAATTTAAAACTTAGCAGTCAATTATCTCCGAAGAAAGATGAGGAGCGAGAATATACGGTGAAAGTACTATATGCAAATGTAGTTGGAAGCTTGATGTATACAACAGTCTGCACAAGACTCGATATTTCACAAGTTGTTAGTGTTGTGAGTAGGTATACGCATGATCCAAGCAAGGGTCATTGGCAAGATGTAAAATAGATTCTACGGTATCTCCAAGGTACCATAGATGTTGGTTTAGTTTTTTAATAGGATGAATCACCTGGTCATTGCATAGTTGGATATTGTGATTCTGATTATGCAAGTGACTTGGACATGCAACGATCTACAACTCGCTTTTTGTTCACTTTAGCCGAAGCGCCAATTATTTGGAAGTCCACCTTGTAGTCAAAAGTGGCATTGTCTACAATAGAGGCAGAGTATATGACAATTACGGAAGCTGTAAAGAAGTTAAGACAATTTGGCTTCAAGGATTGCTCAATGACTTGGGAGTTGGTCAAAAATATCTTAAGGTATATTCTGATAGTCAGAGTGCTATTCACTTAGCGAAAAACCAAGTCTTCCATGCGAGAATGAAGCATATTGATGTTCGCTATCACTTTGTGCAGGAGATACTTCTCTAGAAGATTCAGATGGCGGATAATCCTACAGATATGCTGACCAAGGTGGTTAAAAGAGCCAAGTTTGAACATTGTTTAAACTTGGTCAATATACTACACATTTGAATTGGCGCCTAACGACGCAAATTTGGAAGCACCACGAGGTTTGTTTTTTATTTGTTGTTTGTTTGAGTAAGATTTGAATTTAGTGAGATAAAAAATTATGATAAGGTGGAGATTTGTTGAGTTATTGACATATTTTTGTCTCACATTGGAATTTTATGGATTAGGGGAGTCTTAGGTAGTTATAAAAGAACTCCTCCTCCCCTTCATAATTCCATCCCAGAAATTTGCACTCTTCTCCCACATTAATTAAAAATGGGCGGCTTGAGTGGTGCTTAGAGATTAGGCAACTTTGACCAAACTCCGTTATCAATTCTAGGTTTGTTCTTTCCTTATCTCTTTTATTTATTATATTATTGTAGTTTCTTTTCAGTAGTATTCAATATTATTTGTCGGGTTTATTTGTTAGTGTTTTATATGGTTGTTTCTCCATATAGGAGTCTGAAATTTAAGGAAGATAGTATCTCCTCCAGTTTCTCTTAGGAATTACTGAACTAGTCAATTCACTAGTTGTTTAAATGGAAAATTACCCGATTTTCCCAACAGCCTTGTGGGTGAAACTAGGTAAGGACATTGAAGAAGTCAGCCAAGTTGGAATTGCTAGCTTCCTCACGATACTCCCCACTAATTCCTTGAATTCTTTTGCAGAATATGAATAAGGGTCTCCCAAATCCTTGGAGAAAATAGTGTTAGACAATAATTTCAAGGAAGTTACGAAAAAAGCTTGGCCGACTTCCACTGCCTCCCCATTCTGAAAATGTCGTTGGCAATAGGCAATGAGCTCCTGGACCTTTTTTGTCTTTGATGCTAGTTAGCATCTAGTTAGTTAGCATAAAATATGCAAGAGTTCATGATTTTCCAAAGGCTCCTCCATCGGGATGCAACAGGTAGCCAGACAACAGAGAATCGGAAATGATAGAGTGCATGGACTACATTCAGAACTAATCTGTTAGAGAAAGCTAAATCTTGCTTTTTCAGAACATCCTTGGTTGTGCTTGACGAAGAAATGACGATTGTGGTTACATAGCCTAATTTCAGGCTCATGATCGGACCATGCTTCTTGTAGAGCTTGGTAAAGGCTACACAGATTTTCGATCTTGATAATATTATATGCAAAGCAACGATGAAGTAATGTACATACAAGAATCTAGTGTTGTTTGAGTTGTAATTTGAAGTGAACTTTAGCAGAAATGAATGGTCAGGTTCAAAGAGGAACGATGTATTAGGTGAGGAATATCCCTGGAATGTTATTTTTTCCATTAATGAGGCGAATTTTGAATTTATTTATATATTACATGTCATAAAATTTACTTTATAAAAAAATTCCTCTTTTATATATTACATAAGTGAATACTAAATTCCTGTTTTTTTCATTTTTAATATTTTATTTAATATTTTTACAACAGTGGGATGGTTTGGTAAATAAATGGGATAAGCTTATATTCAATAGTGGCTTTTTCTTTTCTTTTCTTTTTTTTTTTTAGTATGGAAGATTTGGGTCAAGAAAGAAAATAGACTAGAATGTTATTTTTCCATTAATGAGGCAAATTTTGAAATTGATTACTTATAAAAGAAAAAATACTGAATAAATTAAATTTGATAGAAAACACATTGGAGAAATAACTTCAATTATTATAAAAAGACAAGTTTATAAATACATATATGATATTGAATCTACTAATTACAAAAATGAACTAATCACTACAAGAAAAATACGAAATTGGGACAAAAATTTGAGACTGAAATTGATAGTCCCTATTTTTGTAACGCTCTTTAGAACCAACTATATTAATAATAAGCATAGGACCCAAAAGTGGTCCCAATGTTGGTACTAAAATTTTATATCTAATTAAAAGAGCCAAAACATAGTATAAATTTGGAATGATAATACGGACCAAAATTTTAGTACACTTTGTGGAACGATTTCTAGGACAACTACATTTTTAGATAAATTTTGAGAATATAAGTCATCCCAACATCAGTTCCAACATTTGGGACAACTTTTAGCACCACAAAATTTAATAATTACTAATATTTTGGGGTGGTAAATGTGACGAGTTTTAGGACGAATGCATACTTAGAAAAATTTAGAGAAAATAAGTTGTCCCAACATCAGTTCCAACATTTGAGACGACTTTTGATACCAGAAAATTTCAATATTTACTAATATTTTTTGACGGTGAATGTGATGAGTTTTAGAATGAATATGGGTGTTTAGAAAAATTTAGAGAAAATAAGTCGTCTCAACATCGGTTCCAACATTTGGTACGACTTTTAGCATTACAAAATTTCAATATTTACTAATATTTTGGGACGGTGAATGTAATGAGTTTTAGGATGAATGCATGTTTAGAAAAATTTATAGAAAATAAGTCGTCCCAACATCTGTTTTAATATTTGGGACAACTTTTGGCACCACAAAATTTCAATATTTACTAATATTTTTGAACGGTGAATAGGACAATTTTTAGGACGAATGCATTTTTAGATAAATTTTGACAATATAAGTCATCCCAACATTGGTGCCAACATTTGGGACGACTTTTAGCACCACAAAATTTCAATATTTACTAATATTTTGGGATGGTAATGAACAAAATAAAAATATTTTTATACAAATATTTTAATTTTTATATTTCTAGATATTATATGATGTAATAAAAATATTGCATATATTTTAAATTTTTTTTTGTGAATATATATATGATTTTTTTTTTTTTTTTTTTTTTAAGGATGTATGATTTTTATACTATATTTTATGAGTTTTTACTTTGAATACTTTATTTTATTTTTTTCTTTGAATGTCTCTAGACTTATTGGTGTTAAATCTTGTGCACACCATGATTTTAAATATTTGATAATTAAATTTGGTGTTAAGTAATTTAATCTTTAAATTTTTGATAAATTTTTAGATATTAATTTAGATTTAGATTGACTAATTTAGATAAATATTGTCTCAAGAGTGGTGATAATAGTCTTGCTAATTCATTTTATTAATTTGTGACGTTGTTTAAGACTACAATTGGGTCTATTTTTAAACGTAGGTTCCAAATGTGGTTACAATGTATGTTCCAAAATCCTTTATATATATAAATTCAAAAATTATAGCATCACTTTGTTCGCTTAAAACGTGCCTAATTGTATTACAAAGATTAATTTATTTTATTGTGAAAATAAGTGAGTATGTATTATTTGAACAATAAGAAGAAAAGAAGCCATTAAGTGGTTTGAGACAGACATTTTACTATATGGTTCAGAAGAATCGTGAGTATTAGTTACTTTCTACACTAATTATGTTAATATGTATTTTTGCAATTAAGAATCTAAGTGTAAATTAATTTTAAATTTTTTATGTTGAGAATGATGTCTGTAAAGAGACTAACGAATTGGATTCTATATGGTTCGATCTAATACATGAAATAAACATGCGTCCCACATATAAATTGGTATATATTAATAAGAAGAGGTTGTATAAAAAAATATGGTTACTCATTTATATTTACACAATAATAGATTCAAGTGTATTATAATATTTATGTACGTTTGAAAAAAAAAAAAAAATGATTGAATGATTACTTGCATATCAAGGTAAAGAAAAATAATAGAATAAAAAAAAAAAGTTTTCTTAGTAAAGAGATAAATGAAGTTAAATAAATAAATTCAAGATTCGAAATAAAAGTATTATTGTTTCAATAAATTGAAAATAATAAATAATAAAAAAAAAATAATATGTGTTATTAATAATAAAATTTACTAATTTAGAAAAAGAAAAATTTTTCTCAACATCAATAATTAATATCTTATTATTACATTTTATATATTTAATTTTAAAAATTATTAGGTCAGGTATGTGTTATATACGATATTTATAATTCTATATGTGAATTTAATTAATATTTAATTTTTAAGTAAAGGTAAAATTCAAATCTAGAAATAAAAAATTAAATTCAAACTAGATATTTTTAGAATTGAGTTCGAATCACGTCCCAATACTTATACTTGAAATTTAATAACAAACCTAATAAAAAATATTAATATATATTTTTTTAAAATTTTAAAATAATATTTATTACAATATTTTAGACCAATATTTTTGGTCAAAATTAAAATTTAATTTATACATCAAATAATTTTAGACTAACATTTTTTTTAAAATTTTGAGGCACTTTTGCCTTTGATATGGGAAAGCTCATGACTTCTTAAATTATAACGAGATTGCTACCTATTGAGCAAAACCTTCTTAACAATTTTAGATTGACTTTAAAAACTAATTTTGAAACTCATAATTAAAATAATGAATCTTTAAAGAAAATGAAAAACAAATTAGCTCCATTATTTCCCGCTCTAATTTCCTTTGTTTTTTCATTTCCGCTTCCTCCATTTTTTTTTTTATTTTCGCGGTTTTATTTTTACATCACTTTCTTTTTTCTTCCTTCTCTCTCTCTCTCTCTCTCTCGGCCTCTTCCTTCTCTTTCTCTGTTTTCCCCTTCCCCCGACCGCTTCCTTCTCTCTCTCTCTCTCTTCCCCTTCTTCCAGCCAACTTGCTTCTTTCTATCTTTTCCCCTTCTCCCAACCACCTCCCTTACCACAAAACCCTAACATTTCCATAGAAGTGTTTGTTCAAGTTTGCTTGGCATCTCAAGGGATTCTGCCGCCAGTGAGGAGAAGCCATACCAGATTTCTAGTGTACGCAACAGCATTTTCCACCGAAGCACCTAACTCGTTTGAGTCTCTTTAAGAAGACCCCTCGGTTTCGGTAATGACTATGTCAATGTTGTATTTTAGAGCTGACATTGATGCATAGATGATGTAGATATGGGCCTCGAAGATATTGAAGTAACGGAGGCCAAATCAACAGCTGTTGGGTTTGTCGGAACAACGCTTAGTCTGAGATGAGGTTAGAGTTTGCTCGTAAGCAAAAAA
>JAXGGT010049303.1:0-10973 GCA_035583425.1 Marsdenia floribunda
TTAAAAATTAATTTAATTGTCATCATTTATATTATATTAAAATTATTGTATTATTTATAATTTTACTTTTTATAAATTTAATATTTATATATTTTATGATATAATATATAAACAACTGCGTATCGTCCGATACGCGACCAAGTCACCGATACCAAGATGGATCAGTGACCTCCGATACCGTCACCGATACCACGACTCCGAACCATGTGTCAGCCTCCTTCGGTTCAAGTATTTCTTAACGATCTCATAGCGAATGATTTTAACACGCTTTTCAAAATGTTTCCCAACTTTTATGAAGACCTGGAGAAATCAGAAGGTGTTATTAACATCGGGGGAGGAGGAAGAAATAGATCTTGCTGCTACGTCGCCGCGGTGCCTGGTTCTTTTTATGGCAGGCTTTTCCCTAATCATTCTATTCATTTTTTACACTCTTCTTACAGCCTTCATTGGTTATCTCAGAATTCCTTAACAATCATTAACAAGTTCAGATATTCACGATAACAAAACAAATTTTAGATTCTTTCACCTCTTTTGGTTGGAATGTCCTTATTTTTTTTACCGTGTTAAGAACAATTTCTATTTTTATAATCAGGTCCCAGTTGGATTGGTGAGTGAATCTGGGGAACCATTGAACAAGAAGAATACATGCATGGCTGAAACATGTACGTGAAGCATATATGGATCAATTTAAAAATGATTTCACAATGTTCTTAAGAATGCGTTCTCAAGAACATGTGCCTATGGGACACTTGGTCCTTACTTTCATATGCAAGAATGACGAGGAAGATGGGTATGACTATTTGGAGTTACTAGGAAACACGCTACATGATATGGTTTCCATGGTCAGTCTAACTATTTGCCTTATATTCAGTAATCCAATTTTTTATTTTTTATTTTTTTAAAAGAATTAATTTGAAAAATTGGCTAGCTAATTTAGTCTTCATTTTATTAATTTTACCTACTTTTTGACTGTATATTATTTTCAGGATAATATTTTCAGTTCTTTTGATCATATTTAGATTAATATATTTTTTAATCGATTTAGAACCTTATAACCAATTTATATATATATATATATATTCTAATTTGATTAGAAAACTTAGAAACAACGATAAAATAAATTATTGTTAGATAAATCAATGGAATGATAGAGGAGTAACTTTAGATTACTATGTGTTGCAGTTAATAGGCCATTGCCTTTAAAGCAAAATTCGGCACAACCTTGGTGCAATTGTAGAGTACCGTTCGCTTCTCAAGATTAACACTGATGAAATCCCTCTAACACATGCACTGTGACAAAGAGGATGGAATAATGAGGATTCAATTGCTCAAAATCCTTAAAGGTATAATTAATAGTAGAAGCAAGGTCTATCTTTTCTTCTGAAATAATTCTATCTTGAAACGAAAAGATCTGTTAGAGTTATCAAAATAATATCTGATAATCGTTTCCCAAATAACAAAAAAAAATCTCTCAGGGTTATCAAAAATTATATCAAATATAAAAGATAAACTTTCAACGGTTATCAAAAGAAGGTACGTAAGTGGAGGAGAACAAGGAGAAAATTATAGGAACGTGAAATGAACGAAGTCTAAGAATTAAAACGACCTTTGATATGGGTTGGGCACACATGTGGGCTTTAACCTACTGGATCCCTCTAGCCCAACAATATTAAGTCATTTCCCACAACCCCCCACAAATGACTAAGTAGCGAAAGGAAAAATTAATTTCTGGGCATAGAAAGAAATTACACTTAAATATTAGTACCTAGGATTGAATTAATGTATAGTGAAGTCAGGCACCAACTTAGTCGGTGAGAGTGAAATAGTTCTTGAACTTTAAGTAACTTAAATTGTGACCCTCACAACACGCATAATTACATTAATCTCCATTATTATGTCGTACAATAATCAAGCACTATTAAAGGCCATGCTCATATACCTTGAGTTTCTAATGAGTGATCTTGAAAGAAACAAACGTTCTTTCACAGAAGGTAATCCACCTTCACACTTGTATAATTGATTTCATCAAGTCCAATACAGACCACTCAATAAAATTATAAACAATTTAAATTACACATATATTTTCCATCAAGTCCCAATAGGAAACACCCTATGAAAAAATAAATTCTATATTTATCAAGTCCATAAAAGGACCACCCAAAATAGGGCTATGAATAGAAAGAAAATAATAAGAAGTAGAATATACAACAAACTCATATGATATTTATCATATTTATCAATCTATGGACTTTAGTCCCATTTCCCCTGAAGGTTCAATAATAACACTTCTAATTAATCCTTTTGTGAGAGAATTAGCTAAATTCCTTTTAGATCTCACATGCTTCATTGAAATCACACAATTTTTCAACATATGCTTAATAACAGCATGTCTATGACAAATATGTCTTCTTTTGCCATTGTACACACTATTTTTGATAGTCCCTATAGCAGATTAGGAATCCCAATGCAAAGAAATACGTACATATGTCCCCCACAAAGGTACATCTTCAAATAAATGTTTAAGTCATTTAGCTTCTTGTCCTGCAAGTTCAAGAGTTATGAATTCTGATTCCACGGTAGAACGGGCTATACAATTTTCTTTAGGAGATTTCCAAGAGATAGCTCTCCCTCTTAAAGTGCAGACATATCCACTAGTTGAATTTACTTCATCATTATCTGTTACCCAATTCGCATAACAAAATCCTTCAAGCACACTAGGAAACTTATTATAGTGTAAACACCAATACATGGTACCTTTAAGATATTTTCAATAAACGATGAAGTGCATTCCCATGTTCAACATTAGAATTATGTGTATACCGATTCAATCTACTAACAATATTGGCAATATCAGGTCTAGTATAATTCATGGGAAATATTACGCTTCCTATGATTTTAGCATACTCGTGTTGAGAGACAATCTCTCTCTTATTTCTTTTCAGGCATATGCTAGGATCATACAGAGTTCTGATAGACATATGATCATATCAACCAAACTTTTTCAAAATTTTTCAATGTAATGTGATTGAAATAAAGAAAAACCACTTACAGTTTTCCTTATTTTAATACCAAGAATCACATCAGCTTCACCTAAGTCTTTCATATCAAAATATGATGATAATAAAATTTTTGTTCCATTAACTACATCTAGGTTTGTTCCAAAAAATAACATATCATCAACATATAAGTACAAAATTACATAGTTTGACTGAAAGACTTTAGAATAAACACAAGAATTAGAGGCATTCACTGTGTACCTATTGCTTATTAGAGTCCAATCAAACTTTTCATACCACTGTTTAGGAGACTGTTTGAGACCATAGAGAGATTTTCTAAATTTAGATACCTTATTCTCAAGATCTGGACATTCACAACCTTCAAGTTGTACCATATAAATTAATTTCTTCATCTAAATCAGCATTGAGGAATATTGTCTTTACATTCATTTGATGTACAACAAGTCCATGAATTGCAGCAAGATCTATCAATGAGAAACATAGATTCTAGTTGTTCATCTATTTATCATCATTTTTCACAAGATAGGTAGTCAAAAAATTAGGTCCAAAATCAATTGCAATCTTTTGTCTCTTACTCCTAGGTTCACTTGTATGTTTAGTAGAAAAAGAAGTAGTTGGCAATTGAACTATAGAAGGAACAACAAATTTATCTACAACTTTCTTCAAAGGAAATATTGTCTCAAAAAATTCTACATATTTAGATTCACAAATAGAATGGTCATCTAAACACATAAATCTATATGCAATACTATTATGTGCATAACTAATGAGAACACAATCAAAATTTTTAGATCCAATATTTGTTTTACGAAAATTTGGATATGCAACTTTAACCAAGAACCCCCACACTTTTAGATAATTCAAGTTAGGAACAAATCGTTTCCACAGTTCATAAGGAGTTTTCTCTTTTTTTTTTTTTTTTTTTTTGTTCAGCAATCTCATTCTGTTGAGGTGTATAAGGGGAACTAGTTTCATGAATAATGCCATTCTTTTCACAAAATTCTTCAAAGAAATTACGTCATATTTCCTCCTCTATCTGATCTAAGCCTTTAGATCTTTTTGTCCAATTGATTTTTTACTTCAGCCATATATTTCAAAAACATATCAAAGGCCTCATCCTTTAAATTCAACAGATAAATTTTACAGTATCTAGAATAGTCATCCACAAACGAAATGAAATATTTCTTGCCACCTATACTAACAGTACATTTAAAATAAAGCTAAGTCAGAATTAATTAACTCACGTAATTCATTACTTTTGTTAACAACAGGTTTGAATGGTCTTTTAGCAAATTTTACTTCACCACAAATAGGACATTTTGAGCTGCTATTGGTCTCAAATGCATTTATGAGATGCATATATCATAGTTTGATGATAGACCTATAATTAACATGTCCTTATCTTCCATGCCACAATCAACATATTCAATAATATATGCAAAACCATATGAACTTTTATTAGAAATTACAGGCATAGTGTTTAGAAAATAATCCATCGGATGTATAACCTTTTCCCACAAAGTCACTATTCCTGGTGATTATCACTTTATCAGACTTAAACACTAGCCTAAGACCAACTCTATTCACAAACTATGCAGTGAGGAAACATATAACACATTATTCAATTGTAATATTTTCTCAGAGGTAAGTTTTAGAAAAACTTTCCCTTTTCCAAGTACTTTTGTAGTAGCAAAATTTCCATGAATACGTACTCTCCGTAATATGTTTCCTAAAGCTAATGGAACAAGTCCTTATTTGTGCAAAAGTGTCTTGATGCTCCAGTATCTTGTACCCAATCAACTTTTTTTTTTTCCCACCAATTTGATTCTACCACTACAACAACAATTATTTCTTCAAGTTCAGCTACATCGGCTTCATCTGCAAAATTAGATGTTTGCTGCTGATTTGGTTTCTGCTCATCCTTCCTTTGAAAGCATTAGTATGCTTTGTATGCTTGTTTTCCACAACAAAAGCATTGTAGTTTGTTTTTCTTAACTTTGTTGTTGCTTCCTTTAAATTGAGTTGTTATCTTTGGGTGTCCTGCTTTCATGAATTTCTTTCCTTTATCATCTTTCTTAAACCTGTTTTTAGGAATATTAGTAGATTCAATCAAGTTAGTTTTAATAGCGAATACAGGGATAGAAATTTGCTTATCCTTAAACAGTTTTCCTCTTCTGTTCTCATATGCTTTATTAGTTCCAGTAAAGGAAGATCCTTTTTTCTTGTGCTTCAAATGGTTTTTGTAATCACTCCAAGATGATGGAATTTTTTATAGAAGCACATTAGCTTGCAGAATCTCACACATCTTCATCCCTTCAATTAGAACATTGGCAACCAGATTCTCATATTGATGAACCTACTCCATTATTGCCTTCTCATTAGTCATTTGAAACCGCAACCATCTTCCTATCACATATTTCTTCCTTCCTACATCGCCACCTCCATACCCTTTTTCCAACGTATCCTATATCTCCTTGGCAAACTTATAATTAATGAATAGATCAAACAATGAGTTTGTCATGTGATTTAGTAGATAACCTCTCACCGCTTTGTTGTCTTTTTTGAATTTTGCTTGATCGTCGTCGCTAATCCTTCTTGATCTGTCAGAAGGAGGAGTGGTAATCAATGTTGTAGGTATAACTCCAACATCAGATTGTTTTGCAGGCATGTCCTTTGATCACACATACTCAACCTCCACTTGTTCAAAGAAGCTAAGAATCTTTTGGGACCATCTAGTGTAATTAATGTCGTTGAGTGGTTCCAACTTGATAAATCAGCCACAATTCTTGGTATCATAGTAGCCATAACCATGAAAAATTTCGCTTTTAAATTGTTAGATAAATCAATAGAATGATAGATGAGAGAAGTAACTTTAGTTTACTCTGAGTTGTGTTAAATAGGACACATCCTTAAAAGAAAAATTCAACACGACCTCGGTACAATCACAAAGTGCCGTTCGCTTCTCACTCTAATAATTTCAGATAATCCTATCTTAAAACAAAAAGATCTCTTAGGGTAATCAAAATAATATCAGATAATCGTATCCTGAAAAACGAGAAAATCTCTGAGGGTTATAAAAAAATATCAAATATAAAAGTTAAACTTTCAACAGTCATCAAAAGAAGGTAAATGGAGGAGAAAGAGGATAAAATTATGGAAACGTGGAATGGAATAAGTCTAAGATTTAAAACAACCTATGACACGAGTTTTGCACACATTTGCACTATGACCCATTGGATTCCTTTGGCCCAACAATACTAAGTCATTTTCAACAATTATGACCAGTTATAAGGTTCTAACTTGATCAAAAATTAACTAAAATATGATGAAAAAGATTAAAATAATTGTAAGAAAAAGTAGTATGGAATAAAAAATACCAAAATAGTGAAAAATACTAAATTTGTCTAGTTCTCAATTAATTTTCTATAAATTCTTATTACTCACATTTATTTTTACAATTATGTTTTCTAAAAAAAATTAACCAATTTCTTCTTTTACTTATTTTCTTTTTTATTTAAAAAAATTATGTAAACTTGATAAATATATTTTATTATTTATTATTTCTATTACTTATTTCTTCTATTATTATAACTGAATTTAGGGGGTGACTGAAGAAGAACAATTGGAGAGTTTTAATGTTCCCGCATACAAACCTTCAATAGAAGAATTGAAGCAAATAATTGAGGTAGAAGATTCTTTTTAAAACAATAAGAATAAAGAATGGAGAAAAAGGCAGTATAATAGGGAAATAAAAACCAAATGACATTAGAAAGCTGGAAAGAATGGAGCCAATTTTTTTTTTTTTTTTTTTAATTATGAGTTTCAAAACTAATTTTAAAGTGAACCTAAAATTATTTAGTCTTAAAATTAAATATAAATTTTTATTAAAAATAGGAAAATTGGTCATTTTAGTCCCAAAACTAATTTCTTTTGGACAAAGGGGTCCTTGTTCTTTATTTTTGGATAAACGAATCCCATTCTTTTTTCGTTTGGACAAAGGGATCCCTGTTTTTTATTTTTGGATAAAGAAATCCTCATTCTTTTTTTATTTGAACAAATGAATCCTTTTGACTAATTTTTATCCAAAAATACAACAAGAGAAGAGAGAAATTATGAGAAATTAAAAAATAAAATGAAATAATTATCATCACAATATGTAGAATAATAATAAATCATGTAAAAATTAACACGTTTTTTCTAAATAAAATTGGTCAAAAGGATCTATTTGTCCAAACAAAAATAGAATAAGATTCATTTATCCAAAAATTAAAAAACAGGGACCCCTTTGTCCAAACGAAATTAGTTTGGAGACTAAAATGACCAATTTTCCTTAAAAATATTAGTCTAGAATATGGTAATAAATATTATTCTAAAATTTAAATATATAAGTTTTAATATTGTTTATTAAGTTTGTTAATGGACCCAAAAGTACATAGACCTGATTTGGATTTGATTCTATGAATATCTAATAATCTAGATTCTTTTTCTTATACCTAGATTCCAACTCTTTATGTATCTAAAATCTAATAATTTTTAAAATTTAATATATAAAATTTAATAATAATATATTAACTATTGATTCTTGATAAAATTTTTTCCTTTTCTAATTAGTAACGGCATATTAAATTTCTTTATTTTATTATTTATTTTATATTGCATATTCACGCAACAAACAAGCTAAATTTTTTATTCTACAAACTAATAACAATTTTAAAAAACTCAAAATTGTAACATTAAAATATATAAGTGTCTTTTCTACACGAATAATAATTAAGATTTTTTTTTTTTAAACAAAAATCTGTTGTTAAAAAAAAAAAAAAAAAATCAACTTGAACGTCAACACTATTCTAGATTATATATATATATATATATTCTTTATAATAACTACTATCTTTTTATATTGTTTTCAATTTAAATTTTCAACTTGTAAACAAAAACAACCCAGACGGATATCACAAATTTTCTTTTTTTTCAAAACATAGAATTCAGAAATTATAGCCCTTTTCATAAAAAGCAAATACACAAAATAAAAAAATAAAAAATAAACAAAATTTAGTAAAAAGTTAGTTACCAAGTTGCTCTTACTAAAAAGAAAATTAATATTTGCAGTATATAAATATTGTAATGCAAGAACGGTTCAATATTGTTAAAGGCAGAGGCGTTGGGACAGAGCCCCGAAGAGAGAGGAAGAATTTGGCACAAAAAATTATATGTGTGAGGGTTTTAATGTAATATAGTTTTAAATTATTAATTTTTATTATTTTTAGATTTTTATTTTAGAAAGAAAATTTGTTAGAAAAATGATAAAGTTTATTTTATATATAAAGAAAAAATTTTGAATTTTAGAATTCTAAAAACAAATAAATTAGAAATTTTTTTACAAATTTTATTTTAATTTCAGTGAATAATAATAACTAAAAAAATTAATTAACTAATAATTTATATATATATATCTTATATATATAAGATTACAAATAGTACTTGTAGAAGTTTTTATTCTTCCAATGGCTCTATTATATTTAATTTAACTCGTAGTTTTTTTTTTTATTATTAATTTTTTTAACTCTTTATGTATTAATATTTATGATACGATCCAAATGGCTGAAGAGATCCATGTTCTAAAGGATCCTTTAGTTTTTGACACCCGGGCCAATGGCGCAAGTAAAACGACAAAGAATTCAATACACGCTTCATGGTTTGATAAAACAAAGTTTACAAGGGATAGCTAAGGACTTTGATTTTTCTAAAACTTCAAAATCGACTTGGAGAACTCTTTCCTACATCAAGGATCAAGGAACGATGCAATGTGTTGCTATCTTGCTACCTTACGAATTATATGTTTCATATATAATTCTCGAACATATTTCGTTTATATGATATTTGGAGACACATATCACTTATGATATTTATCACTTGTACCTTGAATATCACTTGTGATATTTAGATAACTATCCCTTACCCCTAGATATCTAAAGATCAAGGGTTAGTTACACCTAACCATTAGTTACATCTATTTGTAATTACTCTATAAATAATCCTATCATTTATCATATGAGGGTTAGATAGTTGATTGAATTAAGGATAAATCGCCAATTTCGTCCCTTAAGTTTGTAGTTTTGTCTGTTATAGTTTCTTATGTTTAATTTTATCCAAAGTAGTCCCTTAAGTATTTTCGTATTAACCAAAGTGGTCATTTGGCCGTTATCTTCCAAACTTTCTGTTAAGAGTGCCTTTTCATAGGGGTATTTTGGTCATTTAACTCTCCTCTCTCTGTTAACTCCTTAATTAATCTTTTTTTTTACCTCTTTAATTTTTAAAGAAAAAACCCTAACCCAAACCCATTTCTTCCCCTTAGAACGAGTAGTCTCGTGTTCCAGTAGTGTTTCTGTGTTGTGTTGGTGCTGCTGTAGATATGGTGTCGTCCTCGTATACCGAGCAGCCATCTCTCTTCTCGATCGGAAAGGTATTTTATTGGTGATTTTTTCTTTGTTGAGGCTGCTGCTTGTTTTTCTTCTTCTTCTTCTTCTTCTTTTTAAATTTTTTACTTTATGATTTAGTACTGCTGTTTGTAACAGTTATTTGCTACTGATGCTTAATTAGTGGTTTTTGAACTTAGGGTGGAAAATCTTCTGGAGAAATTGATGGTGTAGTAGTTCCTCTTTTGAATGCCGAACGGCAATCCGAAAATTACTCTGTGATTTCGGCTATTCTTCCGTGAGTACTGTTGACTGTTGATTACTCAGTATTTTGGATTCACTATTCGTTATGTAACCATAATTTTAATGAGAAAAGTATATATTGCTAACGAAGGACTTTCGTTGTAATGCTAACTCACGGTCAGACCTAGTCTGGTTAGGCTTTTAATTTTCTGATTTCATTATTAACTTATAACCATAAAATGGTAACTCTTCAAAAATGTAATCAGAGCAAAGTGATAGTTTGTAAGCAAGCAGTTTCGGGTTTGGTGGTAAAAATAACTTTGTACTGTTACTCTATGTGGGGGGTAGGCATACCGTTGACAATTGTTCTGTAGAAGTTCTGCTTCGTACCCATCCACAGAATATCTTTACTCTGCATTTGTCTTGTTGTTGCATATCTTCTTCTGTCTGCACTTGAACCACTATTTTCCTCTTATTTTCCTATTCTTGGTACAGGCTCGTAAGCTGTTAAATGTTTTCTATTGTCCTTTCTTTTCGGTATGATTTCTTGATAGTAAGAAATGTTAGTCAATAACTCTTAGCACAGCTGGGATTCTTTTGAATTGAACAAGTCTAGCAGCTGGAATGCAGATTTTTAGCATTTTGCTTACCCCTTTAATTGTGAAAATTTTACTCCATTTTCTGATATTATGGTCTATTATATAACATCAGTGGATGGCATTTTACAATTTTGAATGCTTTAGCCCACAACTTAATAGGGTTGCCTTTTCGTTTCTTCCTTCTATTTTGTGATGCAGATGGTGCCATCGTATACTTCCAATCCAGACAACCTGTTGTCTTGATGAGAAAGAGATTCAGACTGTTGTTACAAAGCTAGTTAATCAGTTTGTCACTGATAAACGAAACAAAGTTAGTCGACCTGTAAAGGTATGGGTCATGTTTGTTTCTTTTCTGGCATACACATTTTCTTGTTGTCACAAAGAAAAAAGAGGGGGAAGGGGAGTGGGAGAGGGGGATACTCTCTTGCAGGGATTACTTTCTTTCCTGGTTGGAGGTTAGTCATACTTGGATTGCATGCAGTAGTAGCTTTGCGTCCGCTCTCTTGTCTCTCCTTTTATTAAAAAAAGGTTATTAATATAATTTTGTGACTTCAATTAATAGTGTCAAGTTCTGTAGCACCTTGATGGAAAAAGTCTCGTGTAAAAAGCCTTTTTCTTGCAAAATGTAGATATTCCAGGCTGAATACATGATTACGGGCCATCTGATGGAATCACATTTCATTCATTATTGCATTTTT
>JAXGGT010049323.1:0-10970 GCA_035583425.1 Marsdenia floribunda
GCTGAAATTTGAGTAGCCACTTAGGAGAAAGTGTAGTTTAGCCTTAAAGCTGTAATAAAAGTCCAAAACTCACAATTTAATCAATTAAGTCACTTATTTTCTTATAAAAATCCCAAAAGCTTCCAAATATTAAAATAGAACATATTAATACTAATATTAATATATTTAACTAAAAACCTACAAGAATTAACTAATAAAAGGCATAAAATAATACTAAAAACATGGTATGTTTTTGCGTTATCACTTTGGGTCATCGATGAGATCATCTCTTCTCTATATAAACCAAGAGGAGAGCTCATTCATTCATTAAGTATTATTCTCTAGTAGAGTTAGAGAGAGAAGCTCTAGAGTGGAGTTCTAGAGAGAGAAAGGGCATGAGGGCATAGATAGGTAGACTAGCTGTGTGTTTGTTCCTATTTGGGCTAGGGATGTTAGCCCAAGTGATCTCTGTTCATAGGCACTCAAGTTTGTAATTGTATCATTTTCTATTTGGGAATATAGTGATGGGCGCATTGACCCGTAATTATTATGTGTTAGTTATTATTGCTTTCTTCCCACAAAGTCTGAGAGATTTTAAGTTGTGTGTTTTGGCGTGTGCATGTCTAAACAGATACCTAGTGACACCAAGGACCAACCACAACAAGCCTAAGACCAACCATGGTAGGCCAAGGACCAACACCACAACTAAGAAGCCAAAGCTAACCCTCAACCATAGGTATAGTTCTTTGTTAAATATTAGTGTTGCATGGTGTAAATTGTTGAATAAACCTGGTGTTCTAAGTGCTATAACTAACTAAATTTGTAGGCTAAACCAAAGAAGACAAGAAGATATAACTAGTGTGGAAAAATAAGCCATAACATATCAACATGCAATATGAAGGAGGGGCTTCTATGCATCCAAAATAAATGCACTAGATCTGATAAGAGAAAAGGATTGAATGCAACTTCAATAGCCTATTTAGACTTTTTGGAAGGAACCATGTTTCTGTATCTTAATGAATAAGATGACAAATCTGTCAATGTTTCTCTCTTTTTTTTTTTTTTTTTTTTTTTATTTCTATCTTAATAGTTTGGATTTGTTAGGTAATTATCATATGAAAAGGTGAAATGATTTTGTATTTATTACATTTGGCCTTACATTTGACATGGATAATTTTTTTAATGTATTACATTTGGCCTATCACATTTTAACAAAGTATGTATTTACACTTTAAAAATTAAGAATATATATGTACTCACCAAATGGTTCAACCTCCCCACAATTCTGAAGCATGTAATTTGTAAGTGTAATGAACTCATCATCTTTTAGATATCTTCGACTCATCTTGCTAAACTTCCTTCTAATAGATTGTAATAGATAGAACATCATGATGATGAAGATCTATTTCACACTCTTCATTTCGTGCCACATCTCGAGTTTTCATTTGGACATGCTGTTCAAAGTAGTATGAGAAAAATGTGGATGCTTCTTCAACTAAGTATGCATTGCAAATTGATCCCTCCACTATTGCCTTTTTTTTAATCTTACTCTTTAAATGATGTAGAAACCTATAAAATAAAAACATAATTATTTAAGAGAAGATTTTAGAATTAAT
The DNA here is from genome assembly GCA_035583425.1 of Marsdenia floribunda. Classification (NCBI taxonomy): domain Eukaryota; kingdom Viridiplantae; phylum Streptophyta; class Magnoliopsida; order Gentianales; family Apocynaceae; genus Marsdenia; species Marsdenia floribunda. The sequence continues at coordinate 1,596 of JAXGGT010049323.1, forward strand.
TAAAAGTTAGAGTACTAACCTTTCAAAAGGGGTACATCCACCTATATTGCAATGGTCTGCCAACACAAGCCTCATATGGTAAATGAACTAAAAGATACTCCATGACATCAAAGAATTTCGGAGGGAATATTTGCTCCTATTTGCAAACTAATTGTGCAATTTCTTGTTCAAGTTTTCACATATGAGCCACAAAAAAGCTTTGGAGCACATAAATCTCTATAAAAAAGACTTAATTCTATTAAAAACTCCCAAAATATTTGGAGACAAAAACTCTTGGAATACAATTAGAATGAATCTGCCATGAACACATGACAATCATGACTCTTTATCCTAGTCATTTTTGACTCCTTCAAATCAACACATCTCCCTAAATTGGATGCATATCCATCAGAAGTTGTAGATCCTTTACCCATTCAAGTAAAATGTTCTTTGATCCTTCGTTAATGTATAATAAGCATTAGTTTTTTCCTTTTGTTTGCCAATTGTATCAATTTTCAACATAGAATGATTACAAAAAATTTCATGATCTTATGATGCTTTAACATTTCCATTTGTTTTACCATGAACATCCATCACTATATTGAATAGATTATCAAACACATTCTTCTCATTGTGCATAACATCTATATTATGGCGTAAAATATGACTTTGCCAATAAGGCAAGGCCACCATATGCTCTATTTCACCTAATTATGATATTCACCCCTTCCATCTTCCTTTCCAAGCTCTCTAGCATTTTCTATAATATTGAGAAACAATGTAACTCTTTCAAACAATTGATGACCACTTACATGTGTTGGAGGAGAACCTAATTCAACACCCTTGTCTAATTTAAATGATTTTTGGTCTCGACAAAATGGGTGGTTATTAGACAAAAACTTATGGTGTCAGCAAACCATGGTTGTTTCCAACCATTTGGAAGTTGAAAAGATTTTAGTTGCTCTATACAACATGGGCACACCATCTTTCCAGCTATACTCCAACCGCTAAGCATCTCATAAGTAGGAAAATTATTAGTCCAATGAAGTGTAGCTCGCATATGGAAATTTTGTTTCCATGAGATATCATAGTGTCAACTCCATTAAGACACAAACTATTTAGTTCATCTATTAGAGGTTGCAAGTATGCGTCCAACTTCTATTAAGGTGCAATCATGATTGTCCAAGATGAATACTGTTTACCCGACATACTAAAAGGTGAGAATCTATCTGTACACAATCTAAGTCTTAAATTTCTAGACTCTTTTGCAAACTCAAGATAACATGTACTAAAATGTTTCCATGCCTCAGCATCTCGTGGATGATTCATAATTCCATCCTCATTGACAAATTCTGCATGTCATCTCATATGTTCTGTAGTAGTTTTTGAAGCATACAATCTTTGTAATCATGGTGTAATTAGAAAATAATAATACATTTCTTTTAAAGGCCACTTCCTTAACTTGTTTATCTTTCCTAACGTTTTTCCTTTGCATACAACGATCACGCCCACAAAATTTACACACTCTACTATTGATCTCTTCCTTCCAATATAGCATACACCCATTCATACAGAAATTAATTTTTCAAAGAGGAAATCTAAGTCCAGATACTAATCGCTTGGTCTAATAGAAGTTATTTGGTAGTTTATTACTAGGGACAACACTTCCTTCATGAATTACACAATTGGTTAAAGCTTTTCTCTGACATATTATTCTCCAATTTGATATTTAAAAGTAGAGCAACAACTGACATAACAGGATGGTTTACACAACCATCCCATATTGGCATGTCTACAACTTTCAACATTTCATACAACTTTTGTGCATTGGCATTGGGACGCTCTTCCACGTTCGTGGAATGCTTGACATCAAAGCTCAAACCAACACCATCCACTACCATGTCATGATATGAATTTCCACTTGTATGCTTAGGACTTGGATACAAAAGAATGGTTGGTTCCCTATGAAAACTCCAATTTGAATAACAATGTACAAAACCTTTTCTATACAAGTGTGATATGATCAAATTTTTTATTCTTAAAACTTGAACAATGGCAACGTATTTCACCATGATCTGTTGGATTAAAATGAGTTGTAGCAAAATCTAAAAATCTATAGACCTATGCTATAAAATCATGATTCATACCACAACCAATGGTGTTTTCTGCATTGGTACATCCAACTACGATCCTCCATAACCTTTTAAAGATTTCGGTAATCTGATATAAGGATTTAACAAGCTTAAAAAAAAAAAAAACAAAGAGATTTAGTAAATGGATAATAAATGTGAATATTGTTGAATGATATGATATCCTTATTATCTCATGATGTCTAAGTTTTGGATACGATAATTTACAAGATATTTAACATCATATAATGGCAATCTTTTATTATATAAACCATTCAAGAATTTAGATAAAATTTTACAATCTTCTAGATATAAAATATATACTTAGTGTACCATATGTGGGCTTTTGATGGTAAATCATCTTTCCTTCTTAAAAAAAAAAAGAAAAAAAGATATGCCGAACATACTTAGTACATCCTCTTAACTTAATATATAAATACTCAACAAAATGCAAAACATTTTTTTTTTTGTAATTTTAAACAACAGCTTTTATTAAATAAACTATTCAAATATTTAAATAAAATTTTACAAACTTACAGTTATAAAAAAATATACTTAATGTACTGTATATGGGCCTAATGTGAATCATCTTTTTGTTCGTAAAAAAAATAAAAGAAACACCCACTATACTTAGTACATTCTCTTAAGCTAAAACATAATTACTCAACAAAATGCAAAAAAGATCCAAAATACAAAATATTTTTAAATTTTCAGCAAAAATGCAGAACATTTTTCAGTAATTTTGAAAAACAACTTTTATTATAAAAACCAATAAATTATTTAAATGAAATTTTAAGAATAAATCTTGATGAAAAAAATAGAAAAGATAATTGAGGTCAACCCTATTAATAACATGAGCTATTTGAAGGTTGAATCCATGGAAAAGTACCATTATGGAAAGAAAGTGAACATTAGGATTCTTGTGTAGCAGTCTTTTCTTCACAGATCTAATGATGTCTTTTGCTAAATTGATTAGCATGAAAATGAGCATAAAAATCTTGAAAACAAGTCTTGAAATAAGTGTTCTCATATTACATAAAAAGGATTAATTTTCTTATAGCTAAAGTGTGAAAAGTTGCACTTGGCCAAAAGAGAGTTTAAGACATACTATACAAGAGTACAAAAAATGCAGAACAACTGAAGTTCAGTTAAAAAAAGCAACAATTTATCTAACTAGCTCTACTTGTAGATCTCCAAATTGCAATATTTTAAACCCTAAACACATAGAAAATTAAGTATCAACTGAACAATAAAATCATTTGAGTTCAAAGAATAAATTCACACTCCTTTCTAGTTTATTTGTTGGAGAGCTAACATAATCATATCTTTCAATCTCAAAAGGCTTTATTATTATTTGTTTCATTTGGCTACCAAATATGATGCTAGCAATATTCAATTTTACCATCTAATTGCAATCCTATTATCATAGCTTCAAATTCCCAACCAAAGAATTGAGAATAATACGCACGAAACAAGTGAAGAAAATAAAACAAAAAGACTCAAGAATCCAAAAAACATAGTCGCATATATGATCAAATTTCAAAGGAATGATATAAATAAATATATCAATACATAGTAACAACTTTACATTCCCATATGGAACAGGAAATAGATAAACCTAAATATACCTACCCCATAATTAGCTCAACCATAACACAACCAACAGAAAAAATATTTTATATGGATATGGTTTAAATTCTTTGTAGCTTATTCCACTTATTTTAGTAGAATAAATAAACCAACATAAAAAGTAGTAGTAAAACAATGGAAATAAGCAAACAAAATGAGCAATTATGTAGAAAAATAAGAAGTAGAATATGCAACAAACAAGTAGATAAACTGCACTATATGCAGCAACGTAAGCAACAGAACACGTAGATGTTGAAAGAAGCAGACTAAGAAACATAACAAGTAGATATTAATCATTGATATTATTAACTACGCTATGCTCAAACAATTAATCATTGATTAAAACTCACAAAAAAAAAGGTAGCCAATTGATATTATAATCACATAATGTTAGTTCACTTAAACTCCAATAAATTGATAATTTTTTAGTGCATGAAATGTAGAACTCTATGTAACAGAGCTACCCAGCCAAAAGGGATAAAAAAGATATGGTAGAACACTTAAAATAGATAAAGGGGAAAAAATCGCAACAAATGAGCACTTTTTTTAGGACCTTATTAACGCAATCACCAGTTTCACTAGTGAAGTTCCATGTCTTTGCCACTATAAAAACAAATTGAAGAAACATGGCAACCTCTTCCATCTTACCAAACAATTGAAGAAACTTAATTGAGAAATTACCAAAAGAGTTCATGCCAAAATGGTGACAACCTCTTTGACAACCCCCACAATTGTTATTGTTACCGTACTTGTTATTGATAAGAGAATATATTCAGTCAAACCTACAAAAGAATGAATATAACTTCTTAAAGAAGAATAAATTTTCAAAGTTGACTTTGAGGAAGCAAATTAGATGATACTCATATTTCAACCTTTTGAAACAGATGGGAAATACTTAGTAAAAGAAAAAAGCATTCCTAATTGACAAAAGATGTAGCATAATATTACCAAAACTACTTGAATGTTGAAATTCGTGATTGAACATGAAAACTAAATGAAATCTGAGACCCTATCATTGAATGTTGAGTTGTAAGGTAGAAGAAAAGGTCCATAAAAAATGCTAGATTGATGTAATACTTCAAATGTTTCAAACTATTCTAGTTTTAGTAATTTTTTTTTTCCTGTCAATATTCTAATGATATTCAACTTCAATAACCTACCACTTCTGATCTAAGAAAGTTTGGGAGAGACTTAACTTTCTATTTGCAGGTGGCATAACTAAATGTTATGAAGTCGAAGGAAAAAGAAGAAGAAGAAAAAGAGAATAAAGCTATTAGAGTACCCTGTTGGATTCAATATTAGACCTATTACCAGTAAAGCTGTTCTTATTCTTTCTAACGTTCTTGCCTTCTTCCAATAAGTGCACGTGTGTTTGTAAAATATCTTTCCCATCACTGGACTTATGTGCATGTTAGGTCATGATAACATGTAGATTTATACATTTTGGACCCTCTTATGCTTAGTATTTAATACATCTCTCTACCATTCTTAGGACTTTTATTTGTTATTTGGATTATTATGCTTTAATGGTATGGCATTAAATTGTTGGATTTTTAATTATATTTTTATTCTATTTCAGGCCAAGTCCAAATGACCTGACGGACCTCATGTTATAGTTTTATGAAGACCAATATGCAAGAGATTCGGGCTAAAATTAAAGGGGCCCCTAAAGTCCAAGAAAAAGAGGAGAAAACCCTAAGGACAAAAGAGAGGCTGATTTAAAAAGAAAGAGAGATCAGATTAGCAAGGAGGTTGCGTTTTTCAAAAATTAGAGAGAAGAGAGGAGAGACTTCAAAATTACAGAGAGATTTTCGGGAAATCATGAAGGCATTACGAGATTTTGTAATGGCAGCTTAAACACCTTGTAATTGGTTTAGGGGAAGATGCTTCCAAGGCAATTCAGAGTTCTAGAACATCATTTATTTTAGGTTGCATTCTGATTTTCAGATTTGATTGCGTTTGTTTATGAAATTGAATGATTATTCTTTGGGTTGAACTTTGGAGATTGCATTTAGTTTTGTTGGCAATTGTTAACTGAACTTTCATGATTATCTCTATCTAATTGCTTTCAAATCTGGATTTTTTATGGATTCATGGATTACCTTGATGTTCATGAGTCTTAGATTAAGTAAGAGATGTTGGATTAGATGATTGTCTAGGAAACTTATTAATACTTAATCGAATTCTAACAAGTTGTTCGTAGGTGATCGAATCTGATTTGGGATTCCAAATTAAAATTCAATCAAGGGATTAGAATCTCAATTCGAGAATATTAGGAAGAACGAGGAAGAATTAAATTGGAACATCAACCCTAGGCTGATTACGTTTTCTCATTATTGTTTTGCATTCTATTTCATCTTGTTTATTTTTTTTTTTAAAATTTTCATTAAACATAAAAACCCTCTTTTTCCCACTTTAATTAAATTTAATGGGTTCTTAATTTTGATTTGACGACTAGGGCTCCCTTGGGAGATGACCTGGTGAGCATTATATTGCTTCTTAGTTTAAATTAATCTTGGCCGGTTTGACAATAACCGCAAATTTAATCCTTTACCAGGTCACAGTGAGAATTCTTCTCATAACTTGAAAATCAGCAAACTAAATTCTAAAGACACATCTATCTCAGCTTCTATTTATGTAAGTTCGTCTAAATGAGATTTGTGATATTTTCCTTCTTTCTTGTGACAAAATTAAATCTAACCCTATAGACAAAATTAAATCTGGGAGTAAATGAAAAATTGGGAGAACGAGGATCGATTAGCAAACCTACAAACCAAGATGAGATGAACTGGCGTTCCTGGGTAGAGTTCATTAGTGTTCGTCGTTTGAATAGAGTTCGTACAGTTTTGTGGAAAAGGGAAAAAAATTGGGGAAAGAGGAGATTGAGTTAATTGGGGAAAAGAAAAAGATTTTTAGCTAAAATTATGACCCAAAAAAATCTTGTAATTCAGTTGCAATTTGATGACCGAATTAGAACTAAAAGTAAATTTAATCTGTGCAAAGATTTACTGCAAAAAAAAATTATGAAAAACTCTAAACTTGGTCGCTCTTTTGTTGTTAAATAAGGACTGAAAGATTTGGTCATAAATCATACTACCGAAAATTAAAAAAAAAAATAATTCAGTCGTAAATCCACTATTTTCTTGTAGTGTTGGGTGATAACGTCCAAATTCAACCCCTCAGCTAAAACATGACAATATGTTACTTCAATTATGAAGAAGATAGAAACAAAATTATTGAATCTAGCCCTAGGCAGTCAAAGATGTCACTCCCAATATCTAGCAATGGATTCCAAACCTAACCTTGAGTGAAATTAATTTTTCTCAATCTCCTTACTAGATCCAAATTCGTGACCTTCCATTGAATAGGATGAATAAAAATAATTGATCCACTCTCACAATATTGATAATGAAGGCGTGGTTGAAAAACTTTTTAATCTTACCAGTGTTGAAAAATTTCTAAACCTCTAGAGCTATTGCTTATCCCACTAGCCCCCAATATATGTATATATATATACATATTATAAAAGATTGCACTCATGCCATCACATCTTGGACTTTTAGAAGTAATCATATAAAAAAAATTTCACATTAAATTTCCTCGGAAGGATAGGTTGACATAGCTCGATTCACTCATCAGTACTTGTTAGGACAATTAAACCTTGCATATCACCAGGAAGACTTAGGTGGACACTTGAAAATAAGTTAGTGAAATAAGCATCAAACTCTTTGTCAATAAGATCATGTTCTTTGATCTATTTTTTATCAAAATTAAGAATAATTATTGGGATTATACCTATGACGAATAATAGTAGTGAGATGAAAGTAATGGGTATCAGTAGTACCCTCCCCAAGCCACCTGCTTTAGCGTTGCCTCTCCAGAGAATTCTTCTCTTTTAAGATGTTCATCCACATCAAACCAAGCATGAAATCTATGAGCTTACTTTGATTAATTTTTTAACACTGTTTGAGCATACACTGCAAAAAAAAGGGGTTAAATATTTTATGTATGAATAAAATAGAGTTTTTAAATTAAAAACTTTTTGAGGTATTTTTTTAATCTATTAAGGCCCTTTTAATTGCCTAAATATTTATTTTTAAAGATGTTTTTCCATATGGAGTGATACGTGACTTTTAATTTTAGAACACCTTAATAGATATGTCTCAATAGTTTTTTTTTTTTTTTTTTTTTTTTTTTTTGTAGTCAGGCTCAATTAATATTTTAAACCTAAAATTTTATTTTAAGTTTGTTCAATTTGTTCATAAAATTTGAAAAATGTTTGTGTTCAACCCATTTTACTTTCAATCTAATTTGTGCTCGAATTCGAATTGTATTTTAAAATAATTATAAAAAATTTAAATTTAAATGATAAAAATATTAATATACGATAATATATATATATACTATATAAATATTTATTCATGAACACTTTTGAGTTTTCTCAAATAAAATTTGATGTTAGAAAAGTTAACGAAAAAGAGCCTTAGTCAAACCAAGCTCAAACAAGCTTCTTTCGCAAAATATTTTTCTCATTAACAGTTATATCCTGAAAAACATCAATTGCAATTGTAGAAATATTATAAAAAAAATTGTTGCCTAAACACTGGAACAGGGGGTCTATAAATTATGGAGAATTGCCAAGGTATAGATGGTGTATCATTAAAACCCAATGCAATTGATTACAAAATCGTTGGCCACATTACCTTAATTTCAATGGAATCTTTTCAAACCAGCAACAATCCCCTTAACTTCCCTTTTGATGGAATAAATTCAAAAGTGCAAAAGCCAATAATTTTCTCAAGAGACAAAATCTGATGAAGTCGATCCAATCTATTGCACTTTGTAATGTTTTCTTTAAAACAATTAAAAAAATTTTTGCTAGTAGACTATGGATTGTTTTAGGGGTATCATTCATCAAAATTAAGCTGAATTCATTCCTAATCATTCAATAATGGATAATGTAATTATCAATGACAAGGTGATTGACTTCTCCAATGCAATGAAAGGAAAAAAAGGATTAATTGGTACAAAAATTAAATAAGCCAAAACATATTATCGTGTTGATTGGAGCTTAGACCATCATGACTAGGCTCAGTTTCAAACAAATTCATTGGCCTAATTATTGAATGTATTTCCATTGCCACTTTCTCTATTCCACTAAATGGATCTCCTTTTGGTTATTTCCCTATCGATTGTAGATTAAGACAAGGGGACCCCATGTCCCGGAACCTCTTTACTATAGACTAACTAATAAGGATGTTGGCTAAGGCTGCAATGGAGGAGTGCCTTAGTGGGATTAAAGTTTGCAAAACAAGTTTCAAGATTACTCACTTAATGTATGATGACAACTTGATCATATATTAGAAGGCTACTAAGGTGCAGGCCAAGGAGGCTATCTCCTATTTGTAGTAATACAGTCAATGGATTAGACAAGAAATAAATTGGAGCAAATATTCTATGCATTTTAGCGTAAGTGTCACTAAATTGAGAAGAGGTCATCTTTGTAGAAGTCTAGGCATTAAGGAATGTGACCACAATGAGAAATACTCAGGTGTGGTACATGGTGTGTGAAAATAATATGTGATTAAAAAGAGATTAAAGGTATAAAATAGATCACAATTGAACTTGTCACTAAATC
>JAXGGT010049363.1:0-10965 GCA_035583425.1 Marsdenia floribunda
TCATAAGAAAGGTAGAGTGAATATATTAAATGTTAAGCATAAAGGGTCTAAAATACATAAATCCATGTAATATCAAAGGGGGAATGGGGGCCTCATGGGAGACCTTGCACCCGTTCAGCCTCCTGTACTTTGCACTCCGAAGAATTTGACCCGGAGTGTGGACCTCGAGCTCCTCTAATGTGGACTTCAGTCCACTTCAGATAGTACCTTAAGTCTTCCACTGCTGACTTGGCAGGCCGAAGTGGCATTCTTATGGAGATTTTCCTTTGATTCCTTCAGTAGCCCCTCATTTCATAATAGGGAAGTTTCTCCATTTCGAAATGTTCTGACCCTTGGCCCTTTGGCTGTGACAGTTGCCATCATTAATAGGCCTCCGCTTGGGCTTCATGCTTCTTCAAGAGTCGAGGTATTTATTGTATCGTGGCTCGTGCGCCATCATTACCAGACTTACGTTTCTCTCTCTTGTATTTCAAAGGGGTTGGCTCTCATCTTGAATTTTCTACTTTGTTTTCAAAAATCATATTTCCTCTGCAAGCCAAAGCATAGAAGAAAAACAGAGTATTTTCAATTTCGTGCTTCTTCACAATCTTCTTGATTGGTATTCTTATGTCTACACTTGCACAATCTTCATCAGCACTCCTTTCGTCACCTTCAATCTATAAGTACTTTCCATTTCTATGCTTCTTTCTATTGTTCCTCTTTTTTCTTCTTCTCACTTTTTGTTTAAGCTTGGGTTGGGGATGGGTATGGTTGTAGGCATGTGACAAAAGCTGAGCTGTGTCGACAACCCTTAAACCCAGAACCCTTGTCTAAGGAATTTGTGACGGTGATACCTTCACGTGGCTAGGATTAGCTGTTAGCCTTGAGAGAATGGTGAGGATAACCCAACGAAGTGAGGAACTAGGCATAGACGAGGAATTTCTGATGACTTTAGACCAAGAAATTGACATGGGACAGCAAGAGAGGACTATTCATCACAGCACAAAAGAGTCTAAGGGGACTAACTCAGTGGTGGCCCCTGGTATGTGGTGATGCAAGAGGCCGAGGTGTCTCTCCAGACGAGGCCTAGGGGCAAAGAGGTGGCGACCATGGAGGTCTATCTACCCGAAGAAGAGCAGGAAGAGGATGAAGAAGAAGACATCCCGCTGTATGACCTACTCCCGAGCTTAGAGACTCAGTCGGAAGCCGCGTGGGTTAGACTTACCTACGGCGGGGACATCTCCAGGTTCCTTGTATTTTTTTCTGATAGAACTCTAGAGATGTCTTCGAACTGGGTTCCTGTACCGATGTAGCACTTCGAATTTTACTGCGGCTTCCAATAGATCCTTTCCTTGCGGATCTTCTGGTATTTTTTCAAGTCCAGCCCGCTCACTTCCACCCTAATGCAGTTTGCACTATCATCTACTTTACCACTCTATACCGCCGATTCGGAGTCGAGTCCTCGGTGTCACTATTCGCCATCTTCTTTTACCCAGTGATGATGGTTCCGAATGCCATCACTCTCCTACCCCGCCAAGTACGAGTTCTGCTCTTTGATTCTCCCCTAAATAAGGTGGAGTGGAGAGACAAGTGGGTCATAGTGGAGAGTACCTATGGCTTCCCCTTTCCTCCTATGAGGAACCAGTTTCTAGTAAAGCAGTGGCCCTCCCTTGGGAAGAGTCCATCACTCGGTGACCCTGAGAGGAAATTCTTGGCAGACATCGAGGGTCAACTTAGGTCGGACCCCAAGAAAAAGACAAAGGTATTTTCCACTTGGTCGTTACTGGAGGAAGAGAGCCTCACATAGGCAGGTATTGGGGGCTCTACTGAGAGGAGGGCCCTTTTGGGCATAGATGATGAGGAGGAATACCCTTACTAGACCCTTCATCTCTCCAGGATTTTTGAATTGGACTGTTCGAATTGCCAGGGTCAGACAAACTATCCAAAGTAATTGTCCTCTTAGAAAGCCAAAATGTTATCTATGGATGCAAAGTTGCTACTTATCCAAACCACTTTGGTTGTATACCAATTTATGTCATGTAAACGATGCCTCTTTTGGCTGGTGTCTTATTTGAGCTACCAATTCTTTTGGGAGGAGACAAATGGAAGCAGATGCGTGGATAGAGTTGTTGGGGACATGATTTCCTTACAACAAAAGGATGGTAATTTGGTATTCCAAAGTTAAAGTTGTTCAACTTAGCACTCTTAGCTAAGTTGGGGTGGTGCCTCATTGCTAAACCAACATTGTCGAATAGTTGTGTCTTTAACTCACAAATATTGAGTTGGCATTCCATTATTGGCACTTGAACCAAGCCTAATTATTTAGCAAGGCATTTTGAAGACAACGAAACTACTAACTAGAGGTACCAAATGGGTAGCTTTTGATGGGAAAAATACCTCCTTTTGATTGGATAAATGGCTTATGGATGGTCCATTAATTGAGTTGGAAAAGGGTAATGTAAATTCCCCAATTTAATCCTCAGTAAACAACTTCTAGCAGGACTAGTCTGGGTGGAAACTTGTAGTTGACTCCCATACTTCCTTTGTCTGTTATTGTTAAACTTCAACAAGTTAGCCTGATGGATAGGCCTGGGTCCAAAATACCCGGATTCGATTTGGACTTGGCCCTAAAAATATCGGGTACGAGTCTAAATTTTTAATACCTATACCTGGACCCTACCCATACCTGAAGATTAAATATTAATTGGGTATGAGTAAAAAATTATAAATACTGTACCCGACACATACCCGATCCGATAATTTTTAAAATTTAATATATTATATTAATTATAATGTTGAAATATTTAAAAGAGTTTTCTTTATTAAACTAATAAGAATATATTCAGTTTATATAGATATCATCATTTATTTTATATTAGTTTTTTTAATTTCTTTAAAAAAGATTTATATATATATATATTTAATTTTAATTTTGTATTCTTTTTTACAACTTTGATAGTTTTTAAAATACTATATTTTAATTTATAGTTTAATTTGTATGAATTATCAATTGTTAATACAATTAAATTATAGTTTAAATATTATAAAATAATTAAATTATTTTTTAAAAAATTTAAAATTTCGGGTAAGGTATACCCGGTTCGAACCTAAGACCCAATAGGATAGGGTACGGGTATAAAAAATTTGGACCTATCAAGTATCGGGTAGGGTACGGATCCAAAAATAATTTTTCAGGTTCGGATACGAAACTTGTAGTTTCTGACCTGATTGGACCCGTTGACAGACCTATTGATGGAGAATGCTCCAACTTCAAACCTCCCAATCTGAGAACCAACTGGTATTTACATGTTTTTTTTAATTAAATACATCCCAACAGTTGTTACGACCCGGACAAAATCTATTTCATATCTCTTGGTGTAATATTTGGAGATTAAAGGTCTACTGCGAACCTCCCTCACATTGTGATCCATCCTTCATGGAGCCCTTCCAACTTAAGAACTCTTATATCATAGAGGTGTGATGTGCAAATCAGGATGTTCATGGTGTAATTTTCCGTGCCAATCACACAAACATCTTTCAAGGGACTAGCAAATGGATCGGACTGTGTGGTAGAAGATATTTCCTTCAAGATTAAGAAAATCCTTTTTTGTGCACAAGATAACTATGTTTGGGTGTAGAAAAATCTCAAAAAATTTAACTCGTGTTGAATTTAACTCCTCCTGGGACTAAATTTTGGCAATATGTGTTGAAGTAGGTCATTCATGATCTATGTATTTTCCATACAAATAGAAAAAATTATGTATATATATATATTTTTTTTTTGTATACGACCCTTTATGCCTTGGCAGAAAAAAGTATGCAAAGTATTTGGCAACTTCTTTCCACCTGGTCTTGAGAGGTCTTCAAAATTCCTTACTTTATGTAAGACAAATTATCATAGTATGACCATACAATTGTATCTTTTTCTCATCTAATATAGATATGCTAATATGGTTTTAACCAAAAGAAAAAATAAACACTTAAAGTGAAAATGAGGAGGTTGTTAATAAAATTTTATTTTGAAATGTAACTATTCAATTATGGATGTAAGTAAATAACTATGCCAAAACTTTCAATAATAAAATGAATGACCTTCTACTTTTTAAACAAATTATTAATGTTATAAACTATTTCCACATTATTATTTGTATTGTTGTGACTAGTTTAAAATTATTAGAAAGAGTTGGAGGTTCACATGTTTCGAGTCAAAACCGATTAATTTAGTCAAAGTACAAAAACCATGTGGACACATTTTTTTTTTTTGTTAATGAAATATAGAGGCATAAAACAAACACTATTAGAAAAATGATGATTTGCGAGGGCCCAGGAGCTATCACAATTTGAAGGGCACAGTGATAACATAAAATTTGGGGCAAACGTGTTGACCATCCCTTGCAAATCCATTGTTAGTTGTAAGGGAATTGCGACGAAAACAAAATTTATCGGTAATTATGATGGATTTGCAATGTCAATATTAACTGTCACAGATTTCGACGGATTTACATGTGCTATTTTGGGTTGATTTTGCAAACCGAGAAGCCCTCACAGATAGCGATGGATTTGCAAGCGTTCTTTAAGATACACAAATTGTGATGAATTTGCAAGTGCTAATTTGCGATGGCATCAGAGCCTATGTAGATAGTGTGGATTTGTGTGGGTACCTTAAAATTCACTAATTTTGACGAATTTGCGAGTGCTATTTTAATTTAATAATTAGGACGAATTTGCAAGTGGGGAGTTTCCCACGCAGATAGTGATGGATTTGCATGAGTACTTTAAGATTCATTAATTGCGACAGATTTGTGAGTGTATTTTTGCACTAGTTGAATTTGCGAGTGTCATTTTGCAATGGATTTCTAGTGGCAAAACATCCATCGCAGATTGCGACGAATTTGCAATGACATCAGAGCTTACGTAGATACCGTAGGATTTGCGCAGTACTTTAAAATTTAATAATTGCAATGGATTTGTGAGTGCTTTGTTAATTCACTAATTGTGATTGAGTTGCAAGTGCGGAATTTTCCACACAGATAGAGATGAGTTTGCTTGGGTACTTTAAGATCCACTAATTGCAATGAATTTGTGAGTGTATTTTTGCATTGGATGCATTTGTGAGTATTGTTTTGCATTGGATGAAGTTGTGAGTGTCATTTTATGATGGTTTTTCAGCGGCAAAACATCCTCGCAGATTGCGATGGATATGCGTAAGCCCTTTAAAAAAATTATATTCAATTTTTTTAAAAGGAAAATTCTCGATTTTAGTCTTGTAACTATTTACGTTTTCCAAACTTGGTTCTAAATCTTTAAAAATACCTAATTAGATTCTATAACTATTTTCAAATTTTGAAGTAGGTCCTTTCGACCAAAATCCTCCCCTTTTCGGGCACTACCAATCACATGAGATACACATGCCCTCTTTTTTGACGACATTTTTTATAATCTCTTCCATCCCTCAAAAAAAAAAAATTATAAACTAAATCCCCATTATAGTGAAGTGAAAAAGAGAAAGAAGAAGAAATTTCAGTGGTGGGGAATTAGTTTATAATTTTTTTTTTTTGGAGGGATGGAAGAGATTACCGAAAATGCCCTAAAAAAAGAGGGCATGTGTATCTCACGTGATTGGAAGTACTGGAAAAGGGGAGGATTTTGGCCGGAAGGACCTACTTTAGAATTTGAAAATAGTTATAGGATCTAGTTAGGTATTTTTAAAGATTTAGGACCAAGTTCGAGAAACGTAAATAGTTATAGGACTAAAGTCGAAAATTTTCTTTGTTTAAAATAAATGTTTAATAAATTTTCTTTGTTTAAAGTAAATGTTTAATAATTATGAGGGTTAAGAATTTAGGATATAGGGTTTAAGGTTTTGACACTTTACTTAAAATATATATATATTTTTAAATTAAAAAAAGTTAAAATATTAAGTCCAAAGACATGAAAATATATATATTTTTTAATAATAATTTTATTATTATTATTATCTTAATTTAAAAAATAATAAAATAAAAGGATGCTAACATATAATATTAAAAGTTGCTATCAATTGTAATTTTGGGTTTTCATTTTTAAAAAATAAAATAATAAAATAAAATTCATATTTAAAAAATTTAATTTATATTATTTAATTTTGGATAGTAGTAATTACAAATGCCAAAATTACCACTATAATTTAGGATAATTTGGGTACCAAAAAACCTAACAATAAATTGTATATCTAATGTCTTTTTATTTGGATAAATCTAGACTATAGCTTGATTTTGATCTAACTATTTTGTCTATATCTTTTTCTTGATTTTTAGTTAAAATTAAATCGAATTTAAGGTTAAGTCATATATATATATATATATTTAAAATAAAAATTATAATCAAATTCAAAATAATTGAAAGTGTAGTTTTAAATGTTACACTTGTTTTTATCTTTAATACAACATAATGTTTACACTTGTTTTTATTTTTAATACAACATAGTGTTTTTAGTAGTGATAAATTATATTAATTTCTTAATTTTTGTAAATGGCATATATATATATATATATGAGTATTATAAAATTACATATTCTGACAAATTTTCAACAAACAGTAATAAGTTGACATAAATAATTTAATTAATTAATTAATTTATTTGTGGATTTGTAATAATTAAAATACCATTAATAATCATTGTTATTTTTTTATATATTAATATTTATTATTATTTTTTATGTCATATACTTTATATAATATATATAAAAATATTAAAAATTGATCCACAATATTTCCAACAATTATGTTTTATATATATATAGTAATCGATAAATCTTCAATTTTTATTCTAAGTGTCAAAATATTAGTATATTAATATTGGGACAATTAATCTTAAATCATGTTAGAAAAACAAATATATAATTTTTATTTTAAATTATAATTTTAAAATATATAATTTTTGTAAAAATAATTTTTATCTTTAGTTATATAAGTTTTTTAAAATAATAATAGATTTAGAATATGCATGTCCATATATATAATTATATATATCACTTTTATATATATATATAACTATCATTAATAACTATTATCTATAAAACAAAAAAAATAAAAAACGTTATGTGTGTATATATATATTATTAGGAGCGGTAATCGTGTCGGGTTTGTGTAATCGTATCGGGTTAAGCTAAGGTAATTATACTTAACTTGTCAACCCGAATCCGACACGAACCTGCAATGACACGAAAAAGTTAAACCTGAACACGATATCAACCCACTAACCGGATTATTTACCTATTTTAACTTATAAAAATACCAATATTATGTAATTTATTTATATAAAAAATATTAAAATTTAAAAATAATAAAAGTTATTAAATAATTTAATAATAAATTAAAATATATAAATAAAAATAATTATTTATTATTTAAACGGGTTGGCGGGTCAGAAACAAGTTGACCGGGTTCAACCTGTTTACAACCCGAACACAATTAAACTTAAATGGGTCGACCTGCTCTGACACGAACCCGCTAACCCTCAACCTGAACCCGCTATTTTCGTATCGTGTTCGTGTCGGGTCCAATATTACCACCCTTAATGTGTGTTCCTTAAAAAAAAAAAAAAAAAAAAATCAAAGTATATTATCTAATAAAAAAAATGGGAATAAAGTCTACAAAGGAGAAGAAGATAACAAAAAGAGGAGAAGAAGAAGAAGACAAAGGAGGAGGAAATCAAGTGAGAACAGATATAGGTAAGTCTTCTCTACCATACTTGTTCCAACTGTTTTTCTAATTTTTTTAAGGTTTTTTGTGCTACTTTTTTTTGTTCGACCATGTGTTCTCTTTGTGTATATTTTCTTTTGGCTGCTGGTGATCCACATAATTCGAGTATTATGAAGTTATGAGTTTTTTGAGTGGACAACAAACAAGTCCCACTTCAAAACGCATAGGAGAAAAGAAGGGAAAAAGGTGTTCTTTATATATATATATAAAGATCATCTCTTGTTTTTAGCGCCAATAATATGTTTGAAGAAATGCTTGTTAGAAGTCTAATGCTTAGATATATATTTGATACAATTGCTTTATAAAAATTGGATAGCATGAGAACTTTCCAATTTACAAACATGCTGGAATATGGGGGTACAAGATACCCAAACATTCCCTGTTTAACAATCCGATAGAGTTATTATATATATATATTTATTATTCTTTACCCATGATTGTTTACCACCATTTTTTAAGTGAAAAGATTTATTCTTTTCCATTCGATATGGACAAGCCAATTTTCCAGCAGTGCTTCAACCACTCAACATACAATATGTGGGAAAATCATTATTAATAGTCTATAGTAATGTTGCATGCATTCGAAAGTTTTGTTTTTTTGGAAATATCATACGTAGGGGTGGCAATATCTATCTCGACACGAAATTCGAGGGTTAGAATTGAGGATAAATAAGTTCGTGTCAAAGCGGGTCAACCTGTTTAATGATAATCATGTTTCGATTGTAAACGCGTTGAACCCACGTAACCAGTTTCCAAACTGTGTAAATTGTTTAAATAATAATTAATTTTTATTTTAATAATAATTTTTATTTTTAATTATATATTCTAATTGAATAATTTTCATTTCTTCAAAAAAAAAAATTATATATTCGAATTTATTATTAAATTATTTTTATTATTTTTAAATTTTAATATTTTATATATAATTAAATTACATATTATTGATATTTAATAAGTTAAATAGGTAAATAATCGGGTTAGTGTGTTGATATTGTGTAATCGTGCTTTTGAATCATATACGTGTCATAATTGGGTTGGCGGGTTGACACGATTAACTTTCGTGATGTGTTTGAATTCAACATTTTCGTGTCATTTCGAATTTGTGTCGGGTTCGGATTGACAAGTTAACTATAATTACTTTATCTTAGCATAACACGATTACACGAACCCGACACGATTGCCTACCCTAATCATATGTAGAAACACTTTCATCTCATAGATATTTCATTTCATCCAACAAAGGTTGCATATAAATATCTAGGTATGCCTTAA
Organism: Marsdenia floribunda; assembly: GCA_035583425.1. Classification (NCBI taxonomy): domain Eukaryota; kingdom Viridiplantae; phylum Streptophyta; class Magnoliopsida; order Gentianales; family Apocynaceae; genus Marsdenia; species Marsdenia floribunda. Next base: position 8,995 of record JAXGGT010049363.1, read on the forward strand.
AAAAAAGTAGAAAGAATAAACAAAAGAAGGAGATTGCATACTCAAAAATATTTACTTTCCAATTATGCCAAGATTACAAAGGATGTATACATCTTAAACAACAACTGAGCACTTGAGATGGCACTTTGAAAGCAAACGTGAATATGGTCACATGAGTCACCCTAAGGATGGTGAAGCTTAGAAACATTTTGATCAAATTCATCTTGACTTTGCTAATGAGATGAGAAATGTGAGACTTGGCTTGTGTATAGATGACTTTTCACCATTTGGAATGTCAGGAAAACAATACTCATGTTGGCCTGTTATTATGGTGCCATATACAACCTTCCACCTTGGATGTGCATGAAAGATCCATTCATGTTTCTTACTGTTATTAATTATACAGGTCCAAAAAATCCAAAACATAAAATAGATGTTTATTTGCAGCCTTTGTCGGATGAATTGAAACATCTATGGGATGAAAGTGTTCATATGTATGATATATCCAAGAAACAAAACTTTCATATGCGTGCAGCATTACTATGAACTATTCATGATTTTCTCACATATGGTATGTTGAGTGGTTAAAGCACTGCTGAAAAATTGGCTTTTCCATATTGCATGGAAAAGACAAAATATTTTCACTTAAAAAATGGTGGTAAACAATTATGGATAAAGAATAATAAATATATATATATATATATAATAACTCTATCATATTGTTAATAAGGACTGTTTGGTTATTTTGTACCCCATATTCCAGCGTGTTTGTAGATTGTAGATTGGAAAGTTCCAATGCTATCCAATTTGTTTAAAGCAATTGTATCCAATATATATCTAAAAGCATTAGACTTCTTACAAGCATTTATTCAAAAACATTATTGGCTCTTAAAGTAAGAGCTGATCTTTATATATATATATAAAGAACACCTTTTTCCCTTCTTTTCTCCTATGCATTTTGAAGTGGGACTTGTTTGTTCATTTCTGTGTCTACTCAAAAACCCATAACTTCATAATACTTAGATTATTTGGATCATCCGCAATCAAAAGAAAATATCCACAAAGAGAGTACAAATGAGAAAATCCAACAGTTGGAACAAGTATGGTAGAGAAGACTTATATAGTAGAAATTTTAGTATTTGTAACTACTCATCCAAAATTAAATAATATAATTTTAAATTTTAAATATGAATTTAATTTTATTATTTTTATTTTTTAAAAATGAAAATACAAAATTACAATTGATAACAACTTTTAATATTATATGTTAACATCTTTTATTTTATTATTTTTTAAATTAGGATTAATAATAAAAAGGTTATTATTAATATATATACACACACACACATATATATATATATATATATGTCTTTTGACTTAATATTTTAACTTTTTTTTTATTTAAAAAAATATATATTTTTTAAGTAAAGTGTCAAAACTCTAAACCCTAAACCTTAAACCCTATACCCTAAATCCTTAACACTCATAATTATTAAACATTTATTTAAATTGGCCTTTGCATAGTCATCGCAATCTGCGAGGGATGTTTTGCCGCCAGAAATCCATCACAAAGCAACAATCACAAATTCATCCAATGCAAAAATACACTCGCAAATTCGTCGCAATTAGTGAATCTTAAGGTACCACGCAAATCCATCGCTATCTGCATGGAAAATTCCACACTTGCAACTCAACTGCAATTAGTGAATTAAAAAAGCAATAACAAAATCGTTGCAATTATTGAATTTTAAAGTACCCATGCTATTGTAATACCCAGCCCCTTTAGTAAGGGCAAATTTGGAAAGTCACATTTTTTTTTAAGTGATAGATATTTAACATATATTAACTAGGGTTTAGCTATTTCATTATTAGGGTTTTCAGAGAGGGCTTACGCTACGTCTTTTCTAGAAGACAACCAATCATCGGGAACAATCGGGGAGAACCCAATCGACAATCTTTAGTAAGGTAAGTGAACTCCTTAAATCCTTTAGG
>JAXGGT010049393.1:0-10964 GCA_035583425.1 Marsdenia floribunda
TGAGATCAGTGGGTTCTTTAGATTGATTTAACGATTAAGGCTTCCTTGGGAGATGACCTGGTGAGCACTATATTGCTCTCTAGTTTTTAAATTAATCTTGGCCGATTTGACGACAACCACGAATTTATCCTTTACCAATCATCAGAATACATCAAGATCAATATCGGAGAAAATCCAAACTTCAAAGGAGGGGCTCCAAAAGTTCGAGTTTTCTTCAAATATTCGAGGCATTCTTCAAGGAGTCTTCCTCAAATATTCAAGGTGTTCTTTGAGTCTTTTTTAAATATTCAAGGAGTTCTTCGAGGCGTTTTTCAAATATTCAAAGTGTTCTTTGAGACGTTCTTTATCAAATATGTTGAGAAGGCTTCAACAACCAAAGATCAGGTGTTTGTCACCAAATCTCATTTGATCCAAAAAATCAAGGGCATTGTTAACAAATCGATGTTTCCTACTGAATAGAAGAATCGGAGGGTCCCTTCAACACAAATTAGGAAAATTGCAAGAGATTTGTACCCACATATTTTAATAAATTTATTTTTCAGTATTTTTCTTGCCTCTAATTTTGCAGACTCGAAATTTCTTTGAGAGCAAATTTTGGCACGCCTGGTGGGACAATCTCTGCCTCCCATCTTATCTCTTCAAGGGATCAACATCATCTACAAGTTATGTCATCGATGATTTCAAGGAGTGAGATGTCAAAGTCTACTCATTCAAAAGCAATCAATGGCAAAGGAGGTGTTGCTTCTACAATTGCTGGTGTAGCTCAGGCTCATGGCATGATAATAAGGAGCAAGACAAATGCTGCTTCATATGATGAGGCTACGAACAAGTCGCTCAATAATGATATTGAGGTCAATCAAAAGATGTCATCTTCAATGGACAATGAGGCAGTCTCAAAGGAGATGACGACACTTCAAGCACTGGATCTACTCGTTCATCCCCCGGTGGAGATCCTCAACTTAAACCTTCCAATCATGAGGAGTCAACCACTATCTTGATGGCTCTTATTAAACTGATGGGTGATTCAAACATTGAGGATTAATTAACGCACCTCATGAAATTGGTGGAAGTTCTCGCCAAGTGTTCCCAACAACAAGACGAGTCCATCACTCAATTATTGAATCGAATTGAAAAAAAATGGAGAGACGAGTCGAGCTTCTCCAGAGAATCCCGAGGCTCAAGATAAAATGGAGGATTCAATGAAAACCCAAGAAATACAAGCCTCTTTAGATGGATTGATTCTTGTTGATCAATTGAAGGACTTCATTATGGGAACGATAAAAGATAAATGGGAAGCCGATGGCAATAAGTCCATTCTCACATATGCCAACCCTTACTCACAAAGTTTGACATTATGAGAATGTCTGTTGGATATCAACCACCAAAGTTAATTGTTGGTAAAGGAAATCCAAAAGAACATGTAGCTCATTTCGTCGTGACATGTAACAATGCTAGGACGTATGGAGATCTCTTACTGAAGTAATTCATGCGTTCACTTAAAGGAAATACTTTCAATTGGTATACTGACCTCGAGCCTAACTCTATTGACAGTTGGGATGAACTCGAGCAAGAATTTCTTAACCGCTTCTACAGTACTCGTCATATTGTTAGCATAGTGGAGTTAACGAATTCCCGCTAATGGAAAGATGAGCTCGTGGTTGATTTTATTAACAGATAGAGGAACTTGAACCTTAATTGTTGGGATTGTTTGAGTGAAAAGTTAGCCATAGAGATATGCATCCAAGGAATGCATTGGGAGTTTCAACATATTCTTAAAGGAATCATGTCGACGACCTTTGAAGAATTAGCTTCTCGAGCACACGATATGGAATTAAGCATTGCCGCAAATAGGGGCAAAGCACTTGTTCACAAGACAAGCAAAGTTAAAGAGAAGAAAGAATACAAATGGTCATTTAGACCTGCTGTGAAAAATGATGCAAAGGAATCAATGCTACAAATATGATTTCGGTCAAAGATGCAACAAAAGTTCAACAAAAAAGAAAGTTTGAACCTCTTCATCAAAAAGAGAGAAAACAGTTACACTAGAAGAAAGGAAAGCAAAGAAATATCCATTGCTTGATTCAGATGTCTCATCAATGTTTCATGAACTATTGGCAGCCAGGCAATAGATCTACTTGAGGCAAAATATCCAAATCAAATCGATCATGTAGAGGATCCTAACTACTGCAAGTATCATCGTCTAATAGGCCATCCAATTGAAAATGTTTTATCTTCAAAGATAATGTCATGCGCCTAGTTGAAGATGGACATATACTCCTTGAAGAAAAAAGAAACACTTCAAATCAAATAAGTGTCATGTTTTCTTCTCCTGATCGTAAAACCTTCGAAGAAATCACTTTCGAAAAAAATTTTGGACAATGTGATTCCATCCAAGTTGATGTTCACGGGAATATCCTTTTGTCAAAGGAAATTGTTAATACAAATACAATTTCATGTTATACCATACATGATAGAGAAGAAAGAGATGAAAATGACGCATTGAGCAGTTTAACAGCTTGTATAGCAGAAATTACTTTCAACAATGACGATTTACTGCCTAGATCAACCCCTCACAAGTGACTGGTTATATCAAAGAACAGAGGGTGAATTGACTATTGCTAGACGGAGGATCTGCAGTGAATATCTTACCTCTACGGACATTGAAGGAGTTGGAAATATCAACTGATGAACTGCTTAAAAGTCGACTCATGATACGAGGATTCAACCAAGGAGGGCAATGGGCACTTGGAACCATAAGACTCAACTTGATCGTGAATGATATGCCTTCCAGTGTACTACTTCATGTAATTAATGCTAAAACATCCTATAACATGCTTCTAGGAAGATCTTGGATTCCCATTTACTCTTCATCAATATTTCAAATATTGTCATAATGGAGCAGTAAAGAGAGTGGTCGCTGATGATAAGCCCTTTGCTGAAGCTGAGGCTTATATTGCAGATGCAAAATATTATAAGGTTCTTTTGAAAGATGACCAAAAGATATCTCATTTGGATGAGAAAGATGAGAGGAAGACCTCATTTGACCAAAAACTTTCTCTTTCAAAAGCGGAAAATGATGAAAAAGCAAAAACTCTTGTTGAGGAGAAAATGTCTCATAAGTTCAATATGCCTTTAACGAAGATTGAGGCTATCAAGTCAACAATTGTAGCTCTAAAAGGTGTCATTCCACCAAAAGAAAAAGTTGAAGTGGAATATGCAGAACTCCCAACATTTCGCACAAAGGACGACTTTGATCCCAATGCTTATAGACTTCTCGCAAAAGCTGGATATGATTTAAAAATTCATAATTTATTGGGAAAGCTTCCTACAAAAATTAGCAGGGGAAGAAATAAAACAAGTTTTTCTCCAAAAGAATCAAAGGGAAAAGAATGAAATTCACACGTCGGCCTTGGATATGCATCATCCCCAATCCAACTAAAGTTCAAAAGAGCCAATGTCCAATATATTGAAGTAGAGGATGAAGCAACATCTAAACCAAAATCTATCTTTGATAGGTTAGGTCCACAAGTGATTAAACCTCGTAGAAAGTCTATTTTTGAAAGACTTGGAGTTTCTAAAATTTCAATGTTTGATAAGAGAAGAAAGTTCTACTATGATAAAAGTTTTCACAGCAAGTTTCCCTCTAGATTGAAAAGAAAAACAATCCTTGTAGTAGACTATGGTAAAATACTGAAGGCTAAAGTACGAACAGTGGTATATATTTGTGCCTCAAACAGAAGGGTATGAAGAAAGCATTGATTCCTCATATCACATTAGTATAGGAGAAGATTGTTCTTTTGAAGGAGAAGATCAAGGAAGCTCCACTGCAACTTGAAGAAGGGGTGAGAACCACCATAGATGAATTGAAAGAGGTTAATTTGGGAGATATTGAAGATATTCAACCAATTTTCATAAGTACCCTCTTTATAGGAGAACAAGAAGATGAATACATCGAGCTTCTAAAGGAATTCAAAGACATTTTTGCATGGACATACAAGTAGATGCCTAGTCTAGATCCAAAGATTGTTGTACATCACTTAGCCATTAAACATGGAGTGAGACCTATAAAGCAAAGCACAAAGACGCTTCAGACCTGAGTTGGTTCCCTTAATTGAAGTAGAGATCAACAAACTCATTGAGGCAAGATTCATTCGTGAAGTAAAATATCCAACTTGGATCTCAAATATTGTCCCGGTAAGAAAGAAAAATGGACAAATTCGCGTTTGCATCGATTTTAGAGATTCAAACAATGCTTGCCTGAAATATGACTTTCCACTTCCTATCCTAGAGTTGATGGTCGATGCAACTACTGGTCACAAGGCATTATCTTTTATGGATGGATCTTCTAGCTACAATTAAATAAGGATGTCTCCAAAAGATGAGACATTAGATGCTTTCCGCACTTGTAAAGGTATTTATTGTTACAATGTGATGCCCTTTGGACTGAAGAATTTTGGAGCTATCTATCAAAGAGAAATGCAAAAGATTTTTGATGATGTGTTAAATAAATATATTGAATGCTAAATTGATGGCTTGGTGGTCAAATCACAAAAACAATGTGATCATATACAAGATTTGAGAAAAATATTTGTGCGGTTGCGAAAACACCAATTGAAGATGAATCCAATGAAATGTGCTTTTGGAGTAACTTTTGGAAAATATCTAGGCTTCGTTGTCCATCATCGAGGAATTGAAATAAACCAATCAAAGATTGATGCAATTTTGAAGATGCCTGAGCCTTGAGATATTCATGAGCTAAAAAGTTTACAAGGAAGGCTAGCTTATCTTCGAAGATTTACCTCAAATCTCGCTAGTCATTGCCAACCGTTCAGTCGTTTGATGAAGAAGGGTGTACCATTTGAATGGGATGATACATGTCAAAATGCTTTACACAATATCAAATCATATCTAATAAATCCTCCTGTACTTCCTGTGCCAATCACTGGGAAACCTTTGATTTTGTATGTTGTTGCTCAAGAACATTCTGTGGGGGCATTACTTGCACAAGAAAATTATGAAGGTGAACTCGATCAAATATGTAATGTCAAAACCTGTCCTTTCTGTTCGATTGGCAAGGTGGTATCTTCAACTCCAACAATTTGAGATCATATACATACCACATAAAGATATAAATGGACAAGTACTAGCTGACTTTTTGGTCGATCATCTAGTACCTGTAGAATGGTAATTATGTGATGAACTATATGATGAGGATGTCTTAGCAATTGAAGTTCTCCCTCCATGGAAGATGTATTTTGATAGGGCAGCGCATCGTAAAGGAGCTGGAGGTGAAGTTATTTTTGTTACCCCCAAAAGTGATATACTGCCTTATTCATTTACTTTGATTCAACGATGTTCAAATAATGTGGTTGAGTATCAAGCTCTTATACTGGGGTTAGAGTTGGCTGTTGATATGAAACAACAACAACTTAGAGTGTATGAAGATTTGCAATGGGTAGTTAATCAATTTCTTAGTGACTATGATGTTAAAAAGCCCGAACTAGTTCCATACTACAACTATGCAAAATAGCTAATGGTATGGTTAGGGGACATAACCATAGAACATGTGCTTAGAAGGGAAAATAAACAAGCAGATTCATTAGCCAAGCTTTCCTCCACTCTATCTTTGCCAGATCAAAAATTCAAGATCTCAGTTTGTCAAACTGGGTTATAACACCCACATTTGATGATGAAATGCACGACATAAATTCCATCTTTATATGTGAGATTGAAAAAGAAGATTGGCGACAACCGCTTATTGATTACCTTAGTAATGGGAGATTACCAGATGACCCATGGAGACGTACTGATATTCATTGTTGAGCTCCTCGATTTTTATATTACAAAGAGGAATTGTATCAGCGCTCCTATGAAGGTGTTTTGCTGAGGTGTCTAGGAGATGAAGAAGCAGCTTAAGCAATGGAAGAAGCTCATTCAAGAATATGTGGGGCTCATCAATCCGGTCCAAAGCTTCACTTTCACATCAAAAGAATGGGGTATTATTGGCCGACGATGGTAAAAGGCTATTTAGTTTATGCACAAAGATGTCAAGCGCGCATGCCAATTATATACATTTTGCTCTAGAACCATTGCATCCAAATGTTGCTTCATGGCTTTTTAAGCATAGGTATCGATGTGGTAGGACCTTTGCCAAAGTTGTCTACTAGTCTCTTGTATATTCTAGCTGGTACTAATTATTTCTCTTGTATATACTAGTCTCTTGTATATACATCTTGCAGAGGTTTTGGCATTAAAGGAAGTAAAGAAGGAGAATGTTGTGGATTTCATAAGTGTGAACATCAGTTATCATTATGGAGTCCTCGATATACCATCACCGATAATGAAAAGCCGCTTTGCAATAGTTTGGTCACCAAATTATGTGAAAGGTTTGGCTTCAAGCAACACAACTCCTCCATGTATTATGCTCCTGCTAACCAACTTGTTGAGGCATTTAATAAGACTTTATGCAAATTGTTGGAAAAAGTTGTTAGCAAATCAAAGAAAGATTGGCACTTGCGAATTGTAGAAGTACTTTGGGCTTACAGAACTACTTTTCGCACACCAACTCAAGCTACCCCGTATGCATTGGTTTATGGTGTTGAAGCTGTCTTGCCTTTAGAAAGAAAAACTCCATCATTAAGGATAGCCATCCTGGAAGAACTTACCGAGGAAGACAATAGTCCCTTGAGACTTGCAGAATTGGAAGCACTCGACGAAAAAGAGATTGGAAGCGCAACAATGCTTAGAATGTTATCAATCCGGCATTTCTCATGCTTTCAATAAGAAAGTTCGCCTTCGATCTTTTCAAGTTGGAGATTTGGTACTAATGGTCAAAAGGACAATCATTATTGGATGAAAGACCAAAAAGTTAACATCAAAGTAGGATGGTCCCTGTGTTGTTCAAGAAGTTTACTCTAACGGATCATAAAAGATAGTTGCTGAAGATAGATTACGAATTGGCTCCATGAATGGGAAGTATTTGAAGCACTAAAGTAAACAGAGGCTCCTTGACTACACGAGCTTAAATTGCAAGTTAATCCTGGCCTGCATGAATTAAAACTGTGGATGGCAACCACCAAAGGTGTCATATGTGGCTAAACTGCTAAAAACACCCCAACAAGTCTAGTTGGTAAAAATGGATAATCCTTGCCTGCATGAGTTAAAACTTTGGATGGCAACTACCAAAGGTGTCGTATGTGGCTAAACTACTAAAAATACCCCAACAAGTCTAAGTTGGTAAAAATGGATGCCCTTGGCCTGTACAAGCTAAAATTGTGAACGACAAAACCCCCCATCCAACCCATAAAATTTGAACTACGTTTGACTAGTAGTCGTTGAGATATGTAGGCAGCGTGGGAAAAAAAATTTCTAAGTTCAGTCATACCCATCAAACAAAGTTATTTTGTTGTAATTTTACTTTATTGCATGATGTTTTGAATAACAGATGTTACAAAATAATTGAATGCAAAAAGATTAAGTTTTTTTCAAAAAGAAAAAAAATTACATAAAATAAATAACTTAAAGTTTCCTAAGTCTCCTTGCATGATTTCTAAGTCTTTCTTCATCTCTCTTAATTTATCTTCATCTTCTATGGAGAATACGGGAGTACTCTCGACAGAAGTAAACTCCTCTTGGGTGGCGGTGAAGTTGGATTCCACCTTCATAAGTTCCTCATTTTGCTTCTCAAGTGAAGATGAAATCTCGAGCTTCTCCTTCTTCAAGCGTTTGATCTTTTCATTGAAATCATCCATCTCACTACTAATTCTCTTCAAGCTTCATTTCTTGATATTAATTTGAATAGGGAGATCATTCCTTTGCTCAACGATGACGTCCAAACACTGTCTAATAGTAGAAAGCAACTTTGTGAAAGACTCCTGAGTCATCTTCTCTGAAAAACATGACCTCTCACAATCAAAAACATGGGCTAAAGTAAAGAAAGATTTCAACATATCATGCAATGGTGAAACGTCAATGATGTCACACTTCTTGATTTCGTCAAGCACATAAACGATTTGTTCATCAAGTGAAGAAATTTTTTCAACCGGAGTCCTCATGATCTTTTGTTGAAGTTCACTCCATATGCCCATCACATACTTCTTTTTGAAGTCAAATATCAAAGATTTTCCTTCAAAAATGGAGATTGCCCGATGATTTTGAGAAGTCAACACTTTAACTTGAGAAGTTTTTCTCTTGGAAGAAGAAGCCTCTCCATCTTTACTTTTCCTAAGAAAGTTGGAATTGTTGACTGAATATTGAGATTGTGTTTGTTCATCAACCATCACATTCTCGTGCTCCTAAAAAAAAAAATCAAAATAAAGGAGCATGTACCACATGTAGAGTTTTAACACTATTATTGTTTTGACTTGGGAAAGTTACAACATTTTTGCAATGATCCTTCGAAGTATTTTCTCAAGCTAAGTGTGGTGCATTTCTCGTCAAAGAATGTGAAACTTTCTCCTTTGTTGCACTACAATTTAAGGAAGGACGTATTAAAGTCGTAGAAAAGTTTTAAATTCTCTTTGGTATCTCAACATTCTTGGCCGATTTTTTCTTAGTTGTTTCTTTGGATGAATTTAATATAGAGAGGTTATCTTCAAGATAGTTACCATTAAGCCGAGCCCACCAATCTTTATTATCTGAAGTGTAGTGCTTCTTCACTTGATAAGGGGTACAAGGAAAAGTTACCTTAGATATGGTGTGACTAAGAGTGCATGTTGCCCATAAATGCAAACCTTCCTTCAAGCAAATTTCATGATCTATTGATTTGAGATCACCGAGAGTATCTTACAAGAAGCGAAATTGACGACTAAATCAATGAGGACTATATGGCTCTACAAGAAATAAATTATCCTTACGTAAAGGAAGGACGAAGACTTAGAAGTATCCTTGTTCCGCTTCTTGAGCTTTTCCATCATCAATGAAAGTATAACTTTTTTTGCTTGGTAAGGATAGTTGGAGTCCACATGATGCATTCACCTCTATGGATGCACTTGCGAGCCTCTTCGCCATTGAAAAATTTTGCAGCACCTTCACCGGAATAGTTCACCATTGGAGGACTTCTCAAACCTTGAGGAACATCCTTATGAGTTTTGAAGTAATGAGCTAACCATCCATATATAGAATGTGTTGGAAAAGCATGCTTTGCCATGCTTGGACTATTGGAGTTAGAAATGCAACTCAATCTCTGATAAATGCTCGTCAAGACCAGAACCGCCAAATTCAATTGCTCACCACTTGCCATCTTAAAGGAGCTTAGACGAATGAGAGATTCTTCTTCATTGGGAAGGACAAAAATGCAAAGCCAACTTGATAGAAAAGCTACAAGAAAAGTCTCATCCTTTTTGTTGGAAGATCTAATAGCCAAAGAGGAGACTAAGGTCTCTTCCTCAACTGACCATTTTCATGCTTCAATGTCACCTTGCGTGGACTCTCGAAAGATTTCGGGCGTGATCGTTTTTCTTCCCTAGGAGGAGGGGTTGCGTCCTTCACAAATTTCTTGAACCAAAAGTTGATCCACTTGTCGATGGTGACTCCCATATTAGTGTTTTCATCCTTCTTGAGAAAATGATATGCATAAAGAGGTCTTCAACTTCTTGGGACAAATTGCTTATTGTTGATGTCAACGCCGGTAAGCTTCACAACATTAGGGACCACTTCATCATAGTCACTTCCAAGAATGGGCAAGTCTCCAAGCACATGTAGATCACAAAGTGTGATGGAGACCTCCCCCATCGTCGTCAAAAGAGTATTGGTAGAAGGACTCCAAGCTTCACAAAATGCCTTCATGATGTTGGGATTAAGTTTGTAAGTGAAGAGTGATGCATAGACCGCCTCTAGATCTTTGTAGCATATAAGCTCTTCTCACAACGACTTAAAATATCTTGTGCCCATTGCCAATACTTCTCCTAAAAGCGAAAGGGGCTTGGAAATAACAGTGTGGAACTCCAATGAACTTCATGGTGGTTAATTTGACGACCAAGTGAAGGAAGTGTCTCAAGTTAACTGGGATATTGATGAGTTGAAGAATGAAGAATGCACGCCTTTGGTGAATGAATATTTTGGAAGGGGACATCCATTGACCATTCTTTCAACAAACGAGTCATAACAACTCTAGGCAATAATCCGGCATATATGCTGGAAATAGCTTTGTGAACTAACAAAGTAGTTCCCACCTCCAAGGGGTCGTTTTCATTGTCGAGGATAACTAAAATTTGTTGGTCAGAAGAGGATGTAGAGTTGATAAAGAAAACCATATTTGTAATCTGAAAGAGAGAGAGAGAGAGAGAGAGAGAGAGAAGTCACAAAAAGATGAAAAAAAAAATGAAAAAGGAAAAGGCCATGCATACATATGAAAAGGAAAAAAAAAAAAAAAAGAGGCTATGCATACGTACAGTTTAATATATATATACATATATTATATGTTAAATATACATATAATATTCTTACCTTGAAGAGTAGTGATTTGAAAGGTTGTGATGAAAATTATGGAGACTCTTGCTCATTATATAAGAGGAGTTAAGGAGAAAATTTAGAAAGTTTTTGTCTCCAAGTCTTGCAAGAAGGTGATATAAATTTTGGCAAATTTCTTAAAACTATAATACCAATTTTTTTTTTTTTTAGAAAGTTCACTTTTAGAAAGCTCTTTCTTTATATCTTCCAAATTAATTAGGAAGTTAACAATTCGAAAGATCGAGACTTACTCACATTCTTTTATGACAAGTCACGTGATCAAGTCTCGAGGAGACGTTTGTAGACAAGGAAATTTTGGTTAAATATATTTAATCGAAAAGGCCCAATTTTTGTACTCGTAATAAAATTTAAGGAGGCCTAAATATTTTTTTGGATCGTTGGGTTAAAATTAAATAGACCCAACATACCAAAGGCTAGTGAATTAGTTAGGGAATAACCCTAATTGAAAGACTTTGAAAAATTACCTAATTCTTCTCTGGATCTTTCTTGAATAT
>JAXGGT010049404.1:0-10961 GCA_035583425.1 Marsdenia floribunda
TAAATCAATAATATATATATATATATATATATATATATATATATATATATATATAGGAGTTACGATTCACGGGTGTTCTCTCAACAATGGTTTCTTGTTCCATTGTCTCCTTTACTGGTAATGAACAAATAGGTAAATACCTAATAGTGGACTAAAATTCATATATATATATATAGTGAGAGAGAGAGAGAGAGAATAATTGTTACATCAATTAGCATCTATTGTCATTGCTTTTTGGGACACTAACATTTTTTTTTTTTTTTTTTTAGTTTTTTGGGACACTAACATAACCGACAAATCATTCTGCTATAAAATAAAAGGAAAATTTTTGTTTGTTTTTTTAATTATTATTTATTTATTTATTTATATGATCTTTAACAATTATAAATGGTCAAAAAGGCTTTGCTCAGTGGATAACAATTTTGCTTATGATTCGAGAAGTCATGAGGAATTCGAGACATGTCAAAAGTGAAAGTACCTTATAATTAAAAAAAAAAAATTATAAATGGAAATTTTACTAATTAAAATTAGATTTTTTTTTTTTTTTTTACCTCTAATATGACTCAAACTCATAATCTTTTAAATTATAACTGTGACCGCAATAAACTGAGCTGAAATCATCTTGTCTTTTTAATCTTTGATTGATTTAGTATTAAATATTTCTTTTTTAAAAAATTTTCCCACTATTGAATAACTTTTATGTTTATTCTTGTTTTAAAAGGAAAAAAAAAAATTTAAAAACAATTTGTCTTTTTCAATTCCATTCAATAACCTATTTTCAGAGGTGTTAGGTTTTGTCTGATATTCCTAATTAGAATTAGAAAATAAAATATAACAAACTAATGAAAAATACTTTTAAATTAATTATATGTAAAATATTTTAAAATTTGGTGTTTATATATATATATATATATAACAAGTGAAATCAATATATTAATTAAGATGTTAAATATATTTATTCCCAAAATATTTATAATAAGAAACTATAAATTCTATTCAATGGCCTAATTTTAGAGGTGTTAGGTTTTGTCTGATATTCTTAATTAGAATTAAACAATACAATTTAACAAACTAATTAAAAATATTTTAAAGTCAATTAAGCATAAAATATTTTAAAATTTGGTATATATAAATAGTTTGCCTATTTTTTGAATTTGTTGTAAGTTGTGATATATTTAATTTGCAAGTCTTCATCTTTAACCTAATTTTGTAATATTTTGCATTATATGTTGCTGATGCAGACACATGGTGTTGGGGGGGGGGGGGGGGGGGGAGTTTAGAAGTGAAAGGACAACTAGAAGAGAAACAAATTAATTTAACATCTAACATATCACCAAAACAAAAATCCCCAAAATTATTTTTTATTTGAAATTTTGTCTCTAATATATCTCGAACTCATGACTTCTCCAATCATAAGCTAAGTTGCTAACCACTGAGTTAAACTTTCTTTACCAAAATCATTTTTTATTTGTTTGAATAGGCCAACAAATAATAATAATAATAATTAAATACATGCATGATCCTATTGACTTTGAATAAATAATAAATTAAGAAACAATGGAAGATTGGAAATTGAATTGGATAGACTAAAATTAAGAAAAATATTTTATCAAAATTCTTCAAGCTGATTAATTTAATATTTAACCTTCTTTCATTTCTTAGTAAGGATAACATTTCTCGATTTCCACAAGTGATAATCAACTTTTATTTTATTATATTTCTCAAAGTAGAATGTATGTACTTATACAGTACTAGTAGTTTAAAGTCAACCAAAAATTTCAAATCCAAATATATATATATATATATATATATATCACTAATTAATTAATTAATTAATGGCCATATTTTAGAAATATTTTGACTTCAGACTAGTTCCCTCTTATGCTTTTTAAAAAAACAAAAAAAAAAAAAAAAAAAAAAAAATTGAAGTAATTTTACTTTTAATGTATTTCAAACCCATAGCTTCTCGTATCATAAATGAAATTACAATTAATTAGCTATACCTTAAAAAATGTCTTGTTAGTTGCAGCGTATTTTACTATCCAAAAAATATATTTGTCAAAAATTAATTGCTTTTAATGATTTCTAATATTTATTTTATTTTATTTTTATTATTTTTCGAAATCACACAATAAATCAAGGTCACTATCTTTTTCTTCTTAAAAGTCAATACTATATATAATCTTTTAAAGTTGGATTTTAGTTGTATTATAAAATTGGTGGATAAGAATTATATTAAGTTCTCACGAACTAATTAACACTTGGCAAAATCACACAAAATTTGCACTTTGTACTTTGTTTATTTATTCATTTGGGAAGAAAATCTTGTGCATTTTTTACCTCTTCCCGGATTGGTGCTGATATGATGTAGTCACCTCTTTGTTTGTTTATATATATATATATATATATATATATTAATTTATAAAGTATTTAATGACATTATTCACTTTTAACTATTTTAGATATATTTTCACAAGTTTAAAAATATATTATTGAGTAAAATGAAGGATTTTAAATTCTTACTTAATAATTGCTCAAAGATTTCATAGGCAAGAGATGTGAGAATCTCATTTACAATATTTTTTAAATTTTATTACAATTTCATAAGATATTTTTGTCTTTTAAATAAAATGTTATGTGCCATTATGAATAAATTCATACGATATGTATGTCTCAAAATAATAATAATAATAAAATCTCATTTGAATATTTTATTATAAATTATAAATTTAATTTTGAAATAAATATTTTAATATTAAAAATAGAAGATAATTGACTGATTTAATCTTAATTCTTGAAAGTTGGTCCTAATTTATAAAAAAAAAAAAAAAAAAAAAAATTGATCTTCTATAAAATTTTCATTGTCCAAATTAATCTTTTCCTCCCATACTTAATAAATTCCGACAAAATTGTTTTTCATTTATTAGGTATATATATACAATAATAATTATTATTAAGGAATAAAATGATCATTTTATTTTACTTTTAACTATTTTTAAGCCATTAAATTTGGAGAGAACGTTAAGAGGAATCAGAAAAAAAAAAAAAGCTTAATATAAATTTATAATTATTAGATTTAATATAATTATATTATATTTTAAATCATTTTAATAGTTATATATATATATTAAAATGATCTTTTCGACCCATAATTAATAAATTTCGACCAAAATTTTTTTCATTTATTAGGTATATACAATTATAATTATTGTATATAATTATTATTAAGGAATAAAATGATCATTTTATTTTAATTTTAACTTAGTTTCGAGGGAACGTTACGCTACATAATAAAATTTTAAAATTTTATAACACGAATCAAAGAAAGCCTTAATATAAATTTAAAATTATTAAATTTTATATAATTATATTATATTTTAAATTATTTTAATATAAATCATTATCTACGAGCTAGATTATAACTATTAATGTCAAAAAAATCATTATTAAATTTAAGATAATTGTATTGTATTTTAAATAATTTTAATAGATATATATGTATTAACTTTTAAATAATTTTATTAACTTTTAGATAGTTAATAACATTAATAGAATATTACATTATAATGGATAATGCTAAAAAAATATATGTAAGATTTTGTAGATTTAATTTAAATTTTAAAATTTCAAAAAAAAAAAAAAGAAAAAGAAAAAATTGTAGTATATGACGATAAGAAGACAAAATATTTTTATGATTCAAGAATTCGTGTTAGATGTAAAAGAAGAAGCCGAAAAAAACAAAGATAAGATAGTTAGGTATTTAAACCCTAGCTCTAGCTCTTGCGGTCCCCTGAAGCGCCGAAAATTAATATTCAGTCTGCAAATCATAAGATATTTTTTAAATTTTATTAAAATTTCATAAGATATTTTTGTTTTTTAAACAATATGTTATGAGCTAGTACGAATAAATTCCTAATATATATATATATATCTCAAAATAATAATAATAATAATAAAACCTTATTTGAATATTTTATTATAAATTATAAATTTAATTTTGAAATAAATATTTTAATATTAAAAATAGAAGGTAATTAACCGATTTAATCTTTTATCATGAGAGTTTGTCCAAATTTTTTTTTTTTCTTCTTTTAACAAATTGATATTTTATAAAATTTTGATTGTCTAAATTGATTTTTTTTCGATCAATAATTAATAAATTCTGACCAAAATTTTTTCATCTATTAGATATATAAAATAATAATTATTATTAAGGAATAAAATCATTATTTTATTTTAAATTTAACTATTTTTAAGTCATTTAATTTTGGGGGAATGTTACGCAATATAATAAAATTTTATAAGAGGGATAGAAGAAACCCTTAAAATAAATTTATAATTATTATATTTAATATAATTATATTATATTTTAAATCATTTTAATAGTTATATATATATATATATATTAAATCATCACCTACAAGCAAGGTTATAACTACTAATATCAAAAAAATAATTATTAAATTTAAGATAATTATATTGTATTTTAAATAAGTTTAATAGATATATATGTATTAAGTTTTAAATAATTTTACTAACTTTTAGATAATTAATAATATTAATAGAATATTACATTATAATGAAAAATGCTAATAAATATATCTAAGATTTTATAAATTTAATTTAAAATTTAAAATTGAAAAAAAAAAAAGAAGAAAAAATTTTAGTATATGACGACAAGAAGACAAGATACTTTTATGATCCAAGAGTTCATGTTGAATGCAAAAGAAGAAACAGAAAAAAAGATAAGAAAGTTAGGTATTTAAACCCTAGCCCTAGCTCTTGCGGTCTCTTGAAACGGG
This sequence comes from Marsdenia floribunda, assembly GCA_035583425.1. Lineage (NCBI taxonomy): Eukaryota > Viridiplantae > Streptophyta > Magnoliopsida > Gentianales > Apocynaceae > Marsdenia > Marsdenia floribunda. Next base: position 4,803 of record JAXGGT010049404.1, read on the forward strand.
AAATTAACATTCAGTATGCAAATCATAAAATATTTTTTAAATTTCATTAAAATTTTATAAGATATTTTTGTCTAATTAACATTCAGTTTGCAAATCATAAGATAATTTTTAAATTTTATTAAAACTTCATACGATATTTTTGTCTTTTAAACAATATGTTTATAAGCCATTACGAATAAATTCATAAGATATGTATATCTCAAAATAATAATAATAATAAAATCTCATTTGAATATTGTATTATAAATTATAAATTTAATTTTGAAATAAATATTTTAATATTAAAAATAAAAGATAATTGACCAATTTAATCTTTTAACGATTCTTGAGAATTGGTCTTAATTTTTTTTTTTTTAAACAAATTGATCTTTTATAAAACTTTGATTGTCCAAATTGATCTTTTCAACCCATAATTAATAAATTTCGACCAAAATATTTTCATTTATTAGGTATATACAATTATAATTATCGTATATAATTATTATTAAGGAATAAAATGATCATTTTATTTTAATTTTAACTGCTATTTAATTTCGAGGGAAAGTTACGCTATATAATAAAATTTTAAAATTTTATAACACGAATCCAAGAAAGCCTTAATATAAATTTAAAATTATTAAATTTTATATAATTATATTATATTTTAAATTTTAAATTATTTTAATATAAATCATTATCTACGAGCTAGATTATAACTATTAATGTCAAAAAAATCATTATTAAATTTAAGATAATTATATTTTATTTTAAATAATTTTAATAGATATACGTATTAAGTTTTAAATAATTTAATTAACGTTTAGATAATTAATAATATTAATAGAATATTACATTTTAATGGATAATGCGAACAAAATATCTAAGATTTTATAGATTTAATTTAAATTTTAAATTTAAAAAAAAAAAATAGAAAAAATTGTAATATATGACAACAAGAAGTCAAGATACTTTTTATGATCCAAGAGTTCATGTTGGATGCAAACGAAGAAACCTAAAAAAACGATAAGAAAGTTAGGTATTTAAACCCTAGCTCTAGCTCTTGCTCTTGCAAATCTGTACTTCCATAGCAATAGGATACCATAACAGAATGGGAGCAGTACTACAATGTATGTCGGTGAAGGAGGAGGAGAGGGAAGAGGATGAGAGGGAGGAGGAGGAGAAGAGATCACCAACCGTACCCAAAAAAATACTTAACCAAATATTTCTTGGACTTCCTGTCAAAACTTTGTTGAAATTCAAGTGCGTATGTAAAGAATGGATCTATATTTTAGAAGATCCTGAATTTGTGGATTCTCATCGGATCAAATCCCACACGCGATCAGGTGGCATTGGGGTTCTGGAATTAAACACAAGTTTATATAAACCAGTGAATCAAGATGAATTTCCCGCTCTATTTATTGTGGATCCTGATAAAGAAAAAGATTCCAAACTCAAGAGAATTCCGTTGCCAACTGGGTTAAAGATGTATACAGAAACACCACAATGTGTCGAAGGGTTGATATGTTTTGAGAACTTCATAGTGAATCCAAGCACAAGAGAAGTTATTGAGCTTCCCGATCAAAGAGATGATTGGGATTTTACACATTGTTTGTATTATATAGGGTACCATTCCCGTTCCAAGACATATAAAGTTTTATCTTTGATTAGAATTTCGGATGGGTTGGATGGCAAAACTCATGTTCGTCGAGCATTGCTACATGGTCAAGTTCTAACATTAGGAACCACCCATTCCAATTCTAATTCGTGGAGAGATGTGATTGTTCCTACAAATTACAAGTACTTAACTTGGTTAATACATGCATATCTCTCAGTTGACGACAAAATATTTTTTTTAATTTCACTTGACTGTGATAAAGAGGAAAAGAAGCAGAGTTTACTAGCTTTTGAGATAGAAGATGAGAGATTTATTATGAGCCTTGACGACCTTCCCTGGGATCCAAAGAATGAGGTTAGTACGTTGGAAGTGAATGGAAGATTTGCAATCATGGAGATGAATCCAGCGAGAAAGAGGGAGAGAACATTGTGGGAATTAGTAAATTACAAGGGGAAGGGGAATGGGGGAACATGGACTAAAAGGAAAATAGTATTCCCAGCAGCAATATTTCATCTCACCAATTGTTTTCCAGTTGGTAATATTATTCATAGTGGCAGCGGTGAGATTCTGTTCAAGGCATGGGGACCTCCTGACCCTCAACCCCCCAACCCCTTCTATGAGATTCTATTCAAGGCATGGGGACGTCCACCTGTCCCTCAACCCAGCAACCCTCGAAGATTTTTCTACTTCTACTACAACATGGAAACTAATTCTTTCAGGGTAGGAAAGAAAACTAGTGATTCCGCTGATATTTGGTTCTCCAAGAATGTTGAAACTATGTTTCAACTTCAACCCCGACTAGAACCTTTACATATACAGATACTTAAATATAAACTTCGTCATATGCAAAGAAAATATTAGTATTTCAGTTTTTTTTTTTTCCTTTTTTTTTTTAGCAAAATAGTATTTTTTAAGATTGCATAGTTGAATTTTGATCCTTGTGTGTTTCTTTTTGTTTTGTTTTTTTTTTTTTTGTGAAATCAAAGCCATTTCATTCATGTATTCAAAAGTGCCCAATCATCTTGGAGTACATTCATCACTGAAGGGTGGGTGCAATCCTTCCAAACTATATGCAGTATTTCAGTCTTAAGAGACAAATATAAAAAATTTCTATTTTTAATTAATTAATTTTAGTTTTATTCTTATTTTAAGATTGCATAGTTGAATTTTGATCCTTGTGTGTTTCTTTTTTTAAAAAAATATTTTTTCATTGATCTCAATTTTGATAAACGTAAAAAATTTAAATTATCAAACTAAAAATAATTCTATAAATACTATTATTTTATTTAATCTAATTTGTTATAATAATCCAATTTACGATATTCATATTTGTATTTGTATCGTTTGATTTTATTTTGAAATTTCTAACTTTATTATAATAAAATTATCTTCTTCTTTTTTTATTTTTTAATCAACTTATGATTACTATGTACAATTTGTCTTTTCTTTAAAAAATTTATTTGTTTTTTCATTATAATTATATATATATATATATAACATTTACTACACTAACCTCACGTAAACTTGTAAATAAGTAATAATAAATTTATCAATTAAAACTTACATGTGAGATAATTCTTTAAAAAATCGACTAAAAAAATTTGAAAATTTCAAACATTAATATATATTAGAGAAATATTCCAATTCAAATGTGGAATGTGTGCATATATATTATAACCTCTTTTTTTTTTTTTTTAATCTTTAGATAGTTTTAATTTTATCTTTAGTAATTTTCATTTATTAATTTATAAGAATAAATTTTTAGGTTATAATCGAAAATTTTTATTTTTTGAAAAGTTGAATTATTATTGCAAATTCATAAACATGCACATGATATAATATAAATATATTAATTCAACTTGTATAATAATTTTTTTATAATTCTTCTTATAATTTAATTAAATAACAAATTTTTAAATCTTAAATATATATATATATATATATCTTATCCTATTCGATATAAATATAATATAGTTATACAAAATCATATTTTTTCAAAAAAAAAAAGCTTAAATTAAATTTCTTTATTATTTGAAATATCATGTATATTTTATATATTAAAATTAAAAATAAATAAACAAAAATTATCTTAATAACTCTCATCTAAAATTCACACAAATCTCTCATCTTGTGTGAAAAAGAAGAAATAATGGATAGAAAATGTTGGACATAAGAGAATAAATAAAAAGAAAGAAATAGGATAAAAATAAAAATAAAAAAATCGAATAAAAGAACCATCAAAATTAAAGAATTAAAAAAAAAATGGTAAAATTTTTAAATTGTTATAATAAATAATTAAAAGTTTTAAATAAATACCAAAGTTAAAGAATTCTGTATAGAAATTATATAAAAAAGAAAAAAAAAATTAAATGTAGAAAGACGAGGGTCTTAATATGCCATTAATATACAATTTGTGAAAAAAGAAAAAAAAAGAAAAAAAAAAATTCAAAAAGCTTTTGATGCTTATGTAAAATGTAGAAAGACGAGGGTCTTAGCGTTATAAGACATAAATTTTATTTTTTATTTTTTATTTTTTAAATTTTGACCTACTTTCACTTTTATTGTATCTTAAACTCATGATCTCTCGAATCGTGACATTACTACTAACTGAGTTATACCTTCTTGATATAACCAGTAGATGAGATTTGATGATTTTCAAATGAATTATATTATTTAATCATTCCATTAATTATGCAATATTTGTTTTCACTAGTGTGTGTATATATATAAATACCTTCAATTGGTTTTGGTTGATGTTATCATTATTGATGTTATCATCATAGTTATTTTATTTTTCTCAATATTAAAAGATGATAATAATCCTTTAAAATAATAGTCATCTATTACAGCAGAGAATTAATCATTAATATTACCTTTTTTTCTCTGATTTGTATATTCAACCCTGTTTTCAGTGGCATGCAGCGAATCGGGATTCTTGTATCCAGCATGCTATTTCAAGAAGCTTACCTACAAGAATATATATATATATATACAAGTTATTTTAATATGACATGCAAAATAAAATATAAGGAAAATTTGTAGATTTGGGCTTCAATTTTTTGATTATTGGTGTGGTTGGTTCATTTTCTTTATTTTTATTTAATAAGTCCTCAATGTATAATAAATTGATGCATATGGTCTTCTTCTTTTTTTTTTTTTTTTCATAAAATTTGACTTTAAATAATTATATTAACTTTTAGATAAAAGGTTGCAAGAGGAGGGTCTTAAAATTATAACCCATACATGTTATTTGATGATTTTCAAATGAATTATATATTAGTTATTTATTCCATTAATTATGCAATATTTGTTTTCACTAGTGTGTGTGTATATATGTACCTTCAATTATATATAGCACTTACTTTACATATTATTAGCCTTAATTAGTTGAGAATTGATAGTATAGTAGATTTCTTAGAAGAAAGAAACTCATAAAGAAAACTTCAATATTGAACTCATCAAGAAAATCTAACACGAATATATAATAAAATAACAAAGCTAGCAAGAATAACATATAAATAATTCTAAAATGTTGAGAGAAAAAAAAAAATTAAATATTTTAGTCCTCATTTTATTTTTAATGAGAAGAATTAGGGTGTGTTTGGATTACAGAGAGTAGATGATACAACAATCTACATTTCTTTCTCTCTTTTTTTTTTTCTCATATTTTCACTTCTTTTTCTCTCTTTAATACTCCTCCCCTCCCTCCCTTTTTTATTTATTCCATTATAAAATTAGTGGTCAACCAATAACCTTCGGTAACAAAATTATAGATGATATTAAAAAAATTATAAATAATACAATAATTTTAATACAAGATAAATATTAACAATTAAATTAATTTTTAATATAAATAATTATAGATATATTATAATATGTATATAATTAAATATAAATATATATAAAATTAATAATATATTACTATATATAACTGTATATCTCTTTCTTTTCTCATATTTTTCACTTTTTTTTTCTCTCTTTAGTACTCTTCTCCCTTTTTTTAATTTATTCCATTATAAAATCAATGGTTAATCATCAATATTGTTTGAAGATAAAAACGAAAATCATTTTGTATACAGAGGATATGAACAACTTCAAGAATGATCAATCTTTTATTAAAAAGTTATAGATGATATAATTTTAATACAATAATTATAAATGACATAAAAAAAATTATAAAGAATACAATAATTTTACCACAAAAGCTATAGCACAGAATCAACTTACCTATTCTGTCCGCGAGGTTAGGCGGAACGGAACTAAGGTTTGAACCCGAGACCTCGAGGTAGGCAGAGATCTAAGTGTGGCTCTGATACCATTTCACCACAAAAACTATAGCTAATTATAGCATAGAATCAACTTAAACCCCAACCTTATAAATGATATAAAAAAAATTTATAAATAATACAATAATTTTAATACAAGATAAATATTAACAATTAAATTAAATTTTTTAATATAAATAATTATATTATATATAATTAATAATATATTGTTATATATAATTGTATATTATATATATTAATATATATAATATTTATATAATTAATAATACACTATTATAT
>JAXGGT010049490.1:0-10942 GCA_035583425.1 Marsdenia floribunda
TTTTATACAATTTCTAGAAGTTCTCATGCATCAATTGTAAGAACTTCCTTATACCATAAACTCTAATGTCCAACCCATAAAAGGATTACATAAGATTGTAAACATGAACTAGCAAAAATAGCAAGTAAACATACTCCAACTGACATGCAAAAACCTTAACAAAGAAGAGCATTGAAAATTAGGTGTGGAAAGAAGCTACGCTCAATTTAAGCTCGGGCGGCATCCTCAGCCGAGTCAAAGGTTCCTAGCCAAACTCGGGTCTTTCTCCAGGGGTCTCTGGTCTCAACAGCAAACTTGCCCACGGTCTCTTCCTCACGCCACGAAATCTGATCTCTTTAGATCCTCCAGATCCGTTATCTTCCATAGTCACCGCTGTCGCTGCCGCCACTTGCTTGGCCATTGTGCCGCCCTGCCTCTCCGCAACGTTTTGAAGGGTGAAAGGTTGAAGAAGAAGAAGAAGAAGAATAGGAAGAGATAGAGAAGAAACCGGTATGGAAATGGGATGGGTTGGGAAAGGAGATCTAGCAGCGCTAGAGATAGAGGAGATAATCTTCTTTTCTTTTTTTTTTTCTTTTTTTTACATTTTTCGATAACTCTCTCTCTCTAAGATTGAGTTTCTCTCTCTCATGTGTGTGTAGATTTTCAGATTTGGTTGAAGAGAGAAGAAAGAAGAGAGAAGAAGGAAGAGAGAAGAGGAGGGAAAAAAAAAATTCCTGGCAGGTGAAGCTAAACCGACCCGTCCAATCCGACCCAATAAATCGGGTCTGGGTAAAATTTTTTTAAAAAATTTTGGGCCTAAAATGGCGGCCTAACCGCCGTCTCTAATTGGGCCGGGCTGTCAATTTTGACCCATTTTAAAAAAAAATTAATTTGGGCCGCCGCCTTTCAAAAAAAAAATTGGGGCTAAAATGACGGCTCGACAGCCGTTTTTGGTTGGGTTAGGCTGTCGTTTTGGACCTGATATAAAAAAGAAAATTTTTTTGGGCCGTTGCCTTTTTTAAAACATATATATTTTTTGGGCAAAAAATGGCGGCCTGACCGCCGTTTCTGGTTGGTACGGGCCGTTGTTTTTGAGTCCAATTACAAATAAAAAAAAAAAAAAAATTATTTAGGGTTTAGGTTTAGGATATATTTTACTAAATAAATTATTTTTAAACACTTAAATAGTGTAATAATCATTATATATCTAATCTGATAGTAATAATTGAAAAAAATTAATCATTTTATACACAAATGTATAACATTTCATATTTGTAAATTATGATGTATATATTTATTTTAAATATATAAGGAGCATCTTATTATATATATATTAAATAATTAATCCGACCGTTGGATATAACCATATATATAAATTATTCATATTGATAAAATTTTATTTTAATCTGATATTATTTCATGCGTCATCCATTTATATTTGTATATTTAATACCGAAATTTACACATTTTTTTATTTTACAAAAATCAAAATTTTAATCTAACCGTTAGATTTGTTAAACATATAAGAAAAACTGAACCTACAAAATTTGAAGCTAATCTGACGCTATTTCATTTGTCATCCATCTACTTTTGTAATTTTCATATCGAAATATATGTATTTTTTTATTTTATAAAAATCAAAAATTTAATCCAACCGTTAGATTTATTAGAAATATATTAAAAATAAAATCTACAAAATTTGAAGCCAATCCGATAGTATTTCATGTGTCATCCATCTACTTTCGTAATTTTAATATCGAAATATACACATTTTTTATTTTATAAAAATCAAAAATTTAGTCCAACCATTAGATTTATTAGAAATATATTAAAAATAAAATATATGAAATTTGAAGCCAATTCCATACTATTTCATGTGTCATCCATCTACTTTTGTAATTTTAATATCGAAATATACAAAATTATTTATTTTATAAAAAATCAAACAGTCAATCCAACCGTTAGATTTACTAAAAATATATTCAAAATTAAATATATAAAATTTGAAGTCAATCCGAATATATTAAATATATAAAATTTGAAGTTAATCCGATATTATATGAATATTGATCGTAGTTATAAACTAGTATTTTGAGCAAAAACCAAACTTTGTAACCGTCGTATTTACTCAAATGAGGCGTCGTATTTGCCTAACCTAATACGACAATTATAACTCCAATGTATTTGGTCAACAAGACCGCCGTATTTGCCAAACCGAAAACAACGATTCACAACACCGTCGTTTTGCTGAATTAGGAGCGTCGTATTTGCCTAACCTAATACGACACTTATGCAACTGTCGTATTTGGTAACCAAGACCACCGTATTTGCTAACGTAAATACGACGGTTTACAAAATTGCCGTTTTAGATTGGCACATTTTTTAAAAAATATCAAAAACGACGGTTGGGTGACAAACTGTCGTATTTGGCAGACCAAATACGACGGCCTCGAAGTCGCCGTATCTGGTATCCAAAAATGACAGTTTGTAGCCGCTGTATTTGGTAGGCATCGAATCGCAAATACGGCGGTTTACAAAATCGCCGTTTTAGATTTGCACGTTTTTTAAAAAATATCAAAAACGACGGTTGGGGGACAAACTGTCTTTTTTGGCAGACCAAATACGACGGCCTCAAAGTCGCCGTATCTGGTATCCAAAAACGACGGTTTGCAGCCGCCGTTTTTGGTAGGTATCGAATCTGCCAACTTTTTTTGTAGTGTACACAATTCTTTCAGGAACTTAGCATACTTAGGAATCTGCCTAATGGCCTCTAACAAAGGGATATTTACTTCTACCCTCTTGAATGTATCTATGATCTTCTTTTCTAATTCTGCTTTAGCATGTTTCTTGGATTGAGTCACTCTATTAGGAAATGGTTGGGGTTTACGGCTGGAATCTACAATATTTAGTTCATGATTTGGTACTTGGTTTGAAGGAGACTGGTCATCATTCCGTACCAATTCTGTTGAAGAGTTTGTTGGATCTTTTAACTCCTTCCTACTTCTCAAAGTAACAGCACTTACATTACCTCTTGGATTGGGTACAGATTGTGAAGGTAACTATTGGATCCCTGTCCTTTTATCTCATTAATGTGGGTAGAAAGTTGACCGATCTGTGTCCCTAAATTCTAAATGCTGGCTTCGGTCCTTTGCTGGAATTGAATGCTATTGGTTGCAACTGCTTCACTAAATCGTCAAGGCTGGATTTAGGTTTTGAAGACTGCTGTGGTTGGAACGACCTTGTTTGTTGCTGCTGGTTGCTTGATCCAGGAAAATTATACCTTGGCCAATTTTGTTACTGTGGCTGTTGACTAGAAATAGCTCCATACCTCAAATTTTGATGTTCTCTCCATCTAGGATTATATGTTGAGGAGTAGGGATCATACCTTGGTTGTTGTTGTTATTGGAATGGCCTACCAGGAAAAACTCAAGCACATGTCTCAGTGGTATCTTGCAGTTGAGGACATTGATCTGTAGGGTGCATGGATGAGGTGCATATACCACAGACAGTGGCTGGAATTTGCTTTTGTCCTAATGCTAACTGTCTAACCAAACATGTTAACTCCTCTATTTTGTTTTCCATTCTCTGCTGGTCAGTTGACGATTGGAGTTCATTCACTACCCTGGTGGTGCCTCCTAATCTGGTACCAAACTGTTGTGCATTCTGAGCCATATTTGCAATTAGATTCATGGCTGCAATGGGTGTCTTGTCCACTAGAGCTCCTCCAACAACTGCATCTATCATGCTCTTATCCATGGGTAGAAGACCTTCATAAAAGTATTGTATCACATCTGATCACTAATCTGATAATGAGGGCAACTTGCACACAATTTCTTAAATTTCTCCCAGTATTCATGTAAAGTTTCTCTATGATTCTGTCTAATACCACAAATATTTTTCCTAATGGTAGTAGTTCTTGATGCTGGGAAGAACTTCTCTAAGAACGATCTCTTCAAATCATTCCAAGTTGTGATGGAAGTAGGCTGAAGGTAGTAAAGCCAATCCTTTGCTGCTCCATCCAATGAGAAGGGGAATGCCCTAAGCTTAATTTATTCCTCTGGGATTTCTTGAGGCTTCATGGTGGAACAGACAATATGAAATTCCTTAAGATGTTTATGAGGATCTTCACCTGCAAGTCCATAAAACTTAGGCAACAAATGTATCAATCCATATTTAAGCTTAAAATTAGCAAGCACTTTAGGATATATGATGCAAGTATGTTGTAAATTCAAATCAGGTGCTGCTAATTCCTTAAGTGTCCTAGCATCATTATTATTATTTGCCATGTTTTCAGAATTCTCGAACTCAGGATCATTCTCAAAACTATCTTGTAAATCACTAACAAGTTCAACAATAGAAGACTCTACTTCTATCCTATCACTGTATCGATGAATCCTAACCTGTTTATGAAAATTCCTATTTATCTCTGGATCAAATTCAACTAAATTACTCGTGGATGATCTGGTCATGCAAAGATATCAGAAAAAGAGAATGTAAATACTCAAAAACAAAATCGAAAAACAATGAAAACAATGAAAAATCAAAGAAAAATACTTAAAAATTTGAAAAAGTGGTCCAAACGATCAAATTCCAGCCTAGGTCACGACCAAAGGTCGTGTGTATTGCTCAGAAGACATCAAAACCCTTAGATACCGAAATTCAGCCAATTGGAGAACAAAAATCTGATGAACAGTACCCGTGAACAGTATTTTTCAAACTGAAATTGCCAAATTATGCAATGAAAATGGAACAGAAAAACAGAATTAAATAGCAGTCAATCAATGAATTCCTATTTTAAATATAACGACTATTGGCTTCCCCGGCAATGATGCCAAAATCTTGGTAAAGAATTAAATTCGCGGTTGTCATCAAACCGGCCAAGATTAATTTAAACTAGAAAGCAATATAGTGCTCACCAGGTCATCTCCCTCGGAAGCCCTAATCGTCCAATCAAAATTAAGAACCCACTAAATATAATTAAAGTGGAAAAAAGGGAGATTTTTATGTTTAACAAATAATTTCCAAAGCAATTAAACTAAATAAATTTGGATGCAAACACAATAATGAGAAAACATAATCAGCCTAGGGTTGATACTCCAATTTAATTCTTCCTCGTTCCTTCTAATATTTCTTAATTATATTCTAATCCCTTGATTGAATTCTAATTTGGGATCCCAAATTAGATCTAATCACCTACTAACAACCTTTTAGAATTCGATTATGCATTAATAAGTTTCCTAGACAATCGTCTAATCCATCTACTCATATTTAATCTGACCCGTGAACATCAAGGTACTCCATGAATCCATGAAAAATTCAGATTTGAAAATAATTAAATAGAGATTGACACATAAATTCAATTAAAAATCCCCAATCAAATCCAAATTCAATCTCAAAAACCTAATCAATTGAATAAACATTCAATCCATAATCTCATGCAATAAAATATGAAAATTAGAATTACAACCCGATATCAATGACATTCTGGAACTCTAAATTGCCTTGGAAGCATCTTACTCTAGACTGATTGCGAGGTGTTTAAGCTGCCATTATAAAATCTTTTAATGGCTCCATGATTTCTCGAAAATATCTCTTTGTAATCGCGATGAACAGTACCGATGAACAGTACTCGCGATCTTTTTTCTCTGATTTTCGAACTTGGTGTAATCTGATTTTTTTCCCTTTTTAATCTGCCTCCCTTCTAATCTTCTTAGGGTTTCTCTTTTTTTTGGTCTTCACGGGCCTCTCTTGTCTTCTAACTCACCTAGCCCGCATCTCTTGCATATTGGGCTTCACTAAAATTATAACATGAGGTCCATTCTAACTTCATTTGGACTTGGGCCTGAAATAGAATAAAAAATATAATTAAGAAATCCAACAATTTAATATTAATCTTATTAAAGCATAATAATCCAAATAACACATAAAGATAGTATATAATCTAAGAATTGTAGAGAGATGTATTAAATACTAAGCATAGAGGGTCTAAAATGTGTAAATCTATATGTTATCATTTTGGTGGGGGACTAGCATTGTTGTGGCAAGATGAGGTGGATTTACATGTTCTCATCTACTCCCCGGGACACATTGATGCCTAAATCTTAAGGTGTTGGGATGATCATATGTGCTTCTTCACTGGAATATTTTACGAAAACCTGGATGCATCACTCCGACACCATTCTTGGGATCTTTTGTAGAGAATTGGTACACAAAGGTCTCAACCATGGATCATTATTGGTGACTTCAATGAGATCTTGTACCCTTTTGAATCTACGAGTTGTCACCCTAGACCAAGCAACCTAATGCAAAATTTCCATAAGGCTCTTGAAAATGTTCATCTTTTAGAAATTCCTGCTCAAGGGGGTAATTTCACTTGGAGTAATAAGCGGGTAGGCTAGGCTCTCACTTGGGTAAAATTGGATCGCGGGTTTTGGAATGCTGCTTTGCACTCTCTAAGACCTAACTTGCAACTCACTGTTCTTCCAGTGGTCCATTCAGATCACTTTGCACTCCATGTACATTTGTGTTCCAGTCCTCTCTTGCGTGGCACCTCCTATGCCCGTCCACAACAGTTGGAACCTTGGTGGTTCAACGATACCGAATGTGAGGCCCTTGTTGCTCGTACGTGGATAGGCACCTCCTTGGGACTGCCCAGTGGTTTACAGTGCAGCCTGGAGACTACGAAAGCTGAACTGCTCACTTGGAGTTTTCGCAAACATAGAGATCTTCCCAACCATATCAAGTAAGCTCGAAAACATCTTGGCAGCCTTGATGTCAGGCACACGGATGAGGGAGTCTACAAAGAAGCTCAAAATAACCTTCAAACCCTGCTTGGCATTGAAAATGCTTAATAGCAGCAACATTCTAGATCAAATTAGCTTCGAGGAGGGGATATAAACATGACCTACTTCCACCTTCATGCAAATTCTAGATTTCGTAGAAATCACATAGGGGCTGTGGTTGATGAACATGGTCACAAACTCACATATCAAAGCGGTATTACAGAGGTAGAAAAGAATTATTTTCACAATCTCTTTAGTAGCACTAACACCCCTGTGAATTATGTTAGCCTGTTTGAAGGTGCTTCTTTTCGCACACTGCCCATGGAGGAGAACATACGGTTGGCAACACCTTTCTTGGCTAAGGAGGTTTGGGCTGCCTTGAAAGACATCCACCCCATAATGGCTTCAGGTCTAGATGGTTGTCATGCTGGTTTCTACAAAAAATTCTGGCACATTGTGGGTAATGATGTTGTTGGGACTATTTTAAATTTTTTGAATGCACACATGTCGTTGGATGCTTTGAATGATACTTTCATCACTCTTATTCCTAAAATTAAGCATCCCAAATCTATGGCTGACTATCGCCCCATTAGTTTGCGCAATATGAGCTACAAAATCATTTCCAATATGATTGCTAATTGTCTTAAGCCGGTTTTGGGTTCTCTTGTTGATGATTCGTAGAGTGCTTTTGTTTCAAATAGATTAATCACAGATAACATTATTGTGGCGGTGGAGGCTTTCCATTGGCTTAAACTTGGAAAAGGGTGCCCTACCTTTGATGCTTATGCTTTAAAAATTGACATGTCCAAGGCGTATGATCGTATCAAGTGGGGATATCTTCGTTGGATCTTATCTTGTATGAATTTTCCCAATCGTTTGATTGATATCATCCTGCACTGTGTTTCATCTGTGTCTTTCAAGGTCCTCGTCAACGGTATTCCCTCCAGTAGCATTTCTCCTACTCGAGGGCTTCGCCAAGGTGACCCCCTTTCTCCTTACTTATTTATCTTATGTGCAAAGGGTCTCTCATGTCTTATTCATCGTTCTATTGGTTTGGGTTATTGGCACGGTCTCAAAATAGGTGGATCTGCCCCATAGATCTCCCACTTATTTTTTGTAGATGATTGCCTCCTGTTTTTGGAAGATCATGCAGGTAGCACAGATTTTCTCCTTGATGTTTGGCCAAATACTCCAAAGCCTAGGGCCAAATGATTAACTACCATAAATCCTCTATATTTTTTTCCAAGACTGTGTCCTCCCTGAGGAGACAGGCTGCTGCTCAATGCCTAGGGGTTCCTGTGGGTGATGAATCTGGAAGATACTTGGGACTCCCATACTTGATGGGCCATTCAAAGAAACAAAATTTCTCTTAGCTTATTGACCGGTTATGGAAAAAAACTCATGGGTGGAAAGAGAAACTTCTATCCAAGGGAGGCAAGGAGGTCCTCATCAAATTGGTTCTCCAAGCCATCCCTACATATGCTATGTCGGTCTATAAAATCCCTCAATCTGTTATCCATGACATGTGTTCTATTATACAGAGGTTTTGGTGGCATAATAATGGAGAGGATAATGGTTTTCCTTGGATGGCTTGGGAGAAGATGTGTAGGCCTAAGGATGAGGGAGGGTCAGGGTTCCGCAACCTTGGACTTTTTAATCAAGCTCTCCTAGCAAAGCAAGGGTGGAGGCTACTACAACATCCGGATTCTCTGGCAGCTCGGGTTTTAAAATACTGCTACTTCCCATAGGATGATTTCATGAAGGCTAAATGTGGTTCTCAACCTTCGTTCTTATGGCGTTCATTCATTTATGGCCGTGAACTTTTGGAGAAAGGGGTTCGGTGGTGAGTGGGTGATGGAAAACTTATACGAGTTTTTCATGATTCTTGGCTTCCTCAACCTTTTTCTTTCAAACTAGTATCTTTTCCATGTTTTCTTCATGAACATTTTTTTTGTTACTAAATTGATTGAGTATGGTGCTTGGAAGCTACATTTATTGCAGGTCCTCTTCTGTGAAAGAGATAGAGAACTCATCCAACAAATTCCTTTATGCCCTCTTGGTGGTTATGACAAACGTATCTGGCATTTTACCCCCTTGGGCTTCTTCACGGTGTCTATTGCATATAAGGTGGCTTGGCAGCTTCACTTCTCTCATGAACTGGCAGCATCCTCTACTTCCTCACCATCCTTATGGAGATTCATCTGGCGCATGAAGGTTCCCCCAAGTATCCAACATTTTCTATGGAGACTTTGCACCTGTACTTTCGCCACTAGATCCAACCTACGAAGACGGAACTTACTTTTGGATGATGTATGCCCCTACTACTGGACTCAACAAGAAACTGATACTCATTTGTTTCTTGAGTGCAGTTTTGCCCGCGAGGTATGGAATCACTTGTCTGTGGGCATCCATCGTTGGCTATCACATGCCTGCTCTTGGCTGGATTTCTTCCACCACATCACAACGGACAAGACCATGGAGGAAGGCTCTTTGGAGCACATTATGGTCATGTTCTAGAAGCTGTGGACAGCCCAAAACTCTTTGGTTTTCAAGGGTTTGCAGGAACATCCCTCAGCACTCGTGGCTGCGGGGACTAGTTTTATCTCTGATTTCTGGGAGGTGTTGGAGGTTTTTCAGTACTAGCTCAATCCAATACGCCCAGCACAGGCGCAATGGACTCCTCCCACTGAGGGACTTCTAAAGATGAACATTGATGCCGCTTTCTCTTGCTATGGTGCGGGCTTTGGCTTTGTGATTAGAGATCACAGGGGTAGGCTGATTTCCTTTGGCATAGGACCTTTACCTCATTCTCTATCGCCTCTTCATGTTGAACTAATGGGTGCTTGGCAGAGCTTTCTTATTGCACAACACTACCATATACAGATCTCCATCATTGAAATGGACTGCAAGCTGGTAGTTTCCACTTTACATAGTAACACTAAGGATCTCTCGTCTCTTGGGTATTTTTACCACATGCTGAAGACCTCTTACATTAATCAAGCAGGTTGTAATTTTTCTTTACAGCCTAGCGTTGCTAATCGTGTTGCCCATGTCCTAGCTCAAGTAGGAAAAATGCTTGATAGGGATGTCTGTTGGGGATCTCACCCTCCCCTTCTGTTATGTCGCTCCTTCACTCGGATTGGCAACGTTTTAATGAACGAAAGTCATGTTTCCACTCAAAAAAAAAAAAAAAAAAAAACCTAAATTAATTTTCAAATTATAAAATATTATCTAATAATATACTATTTATTATAACATAATTATTTATCCAAATGTATAATATTTATCATAAATTTTTTAGAAGATAAACCATTTATCATAATATCAACACAGTCATATTATAGAAATTATATTTTGAAATACCAATTCAAATTAAAACGATAAAAAATAAATTAAATTCGTGTAAATAATAAATTAAATAAAATAAATCAATTAACACAATTATTGTTTCAAAATTATCCAAATGAGATAGACATCATATTATTATCTCAATTCAAAAGTGATCAAAATCAATTTAAAGCAATTTAAAAGAAATTATTCTATCTACCTCGAAAAAGAAAAGACAAGTACACTCAATCTCAAATTAAGTCAAATACTCCACTCCTAAACTTTCTGCACTTTTAAATTCTAAGAAAATTAAATTATAACATTAATTAATTAATATTTTCCCCTAATATCATTAAGATTTCTTATGTTAGGATAAAATAGAGGAAATTTCTTACTTTTATCAATAGCCTCTGAATACCCTATGTACTCTTCTCTCGGATGGTTATTCTGACTTAATCATGGTAAAAATATTTAAAACGTAAGACTTTCCAGACATTTATTATTGTGAATTTATATTTTATTCTATTAATTATTTATAAGTTAGTCCCTATAAATTAAAAGAAAATTAATTAACTACTAAAATTATATTAGGGTAATACATTATGGGCAGTGATTTTGTGCAGCGTATGCCTTAAGGCATACCCACTCTTCACAGATTAAGTTTTATTCCAAGTTATGGCCCATATTTGGAAGTCCTCATCCTCCATATCTCCTTTCGGTGTTTTCAAAGTGTCTTTGATATCCTTATCCATCATTGCCTCTTGAAGCTTTGAGATGTTTGGTAAAGGATAAATTCGCGGTTGTCGTCAAACCGGCCAAGATTAATTTTAAAAACTAGTAGCAATATAGTGCTC
>JAXGGT010049509.1:0-10940 GCA_035583425.1 Marsdenia floribunda
ATTTAATAATTTTTATTATTTTTTAATTTTAATATTTTTTATATAAATAAATTACATAATATTTGTATTTTTATAAGCTAAAATAGGTAAATAATCGGGTTAGCGGGTTGATATCATGTAATTGTGTTAGCGGGTTAATAAGTTTTGAATCATATATATGATCATAATCGGGTTGGCGGGTTGATATCGTGTAATCGTGTTTGCGGGTTAATGGGTTTTAAATCATATACGTGTCATAACAGGTTGGCGGGTTGACACGATTAATTTTCGTGTCGTATTCGGGTTGAACTTATTCGTGTCATTGCGAGTTCGTGTCGGGTTCGGGTTGACAGGTTAAGTATAATTACCTTAACTCAACCCGACACGATTACACGAACCTGACACGATTGCCACCCCTATCACCAACGACAACAACAGCCATGGAAAGTAGAAAAGAAAAACCAGTCTGGACTTGGAGGATAGAAGGAAAAACAGAACTGGATTTTGGTGGACGGTAGAAGGAAAAAAGTGTGAGCAAAAAAATGGGTGAGATTATTTAGAGACGGTGGTGGAGGGAGAGTAAGCAAGCGAGCAAGCTAGTTTGAAGGATGAACGTAGTTCAAACTCGGTTCCGGAAGGCACAGTCCAGTATGTTCAAACTCTGCGAGAATTGGGGTATAACAAGAAGAAGGTGAAAGAAAAATGAATGGATATTCCGATATGAGACCTTCGAACAAGAAAACAAGATCAATGGATTTCTCAGGTCTCCTGTCTTCTTCTTCTTTTCCTCCTCAAACACAAGAGATTACTATAGAAAATAGCAGTACTAGTCTCCAATCTCCGGAATGCAATAAAGGTGGCAGAGAAGCCCCCATGGAGTGGAAAAAGAAAAGGGTGTAGTTTCAAAGAATCTTTTAGAACTCCAACAACTCCTGCCACATTTCACAGCCTTTTATTTATTACATTGCGGGAAGGTTGAAATGATTAATGCATTTTCCATTTTTGAGGGCATTCCTAATGAGAAAAAAAGGCAATAAGGGAGCCGATGCTGAGGAAAGGTTGGCAGTCTTTCCTATACATATCTACTGTGTTAATTTAACTTATTTACCCTTTCTTGAAAACTGTGTCATGTATCAGATTAATGTTCCAAAGTCTTCATTAGATTGATTTTCAAAAGTTTTGGAGAACCATTGGCAATGCTTTGCTTGAGACCCTACAGTTTTCAAATATTTTTCGAACATATGTATTCATAGTTCTGATGGAATTTACTTTAATATCTAAAAATTAAGGAGAGGATTTGCCCCCGAGTAAGCTATTATGTTATTTGTATTAACAATGAAGTTTTGTGGGAGCCATGTGTTGGTGGGGGATGTTAATACTTTAATCCAAGGAGTTTATTTGTGGAATTTTAGATAGAAAATATACTTTTCTATGAATGTGGACATTTATTTCTGTGAGTCATATATTAGAGTGGATAGTTGATTTTGGTTGGGAGGGATAATAAGTTGCAGGCCTACAGAACCTTTAGTTTTGGGATTCGGTTGAGTGTCCATAACTTCTGATTGTGTCAAGGGTTAAGCATTGGAATTTGTGTTTGTGTGTCTATGGTGTTTGAATTTATACTATTGTCTTGTAGTTTAAAGAAAAAGCTTTCAGCGGGGCATGGTTCTTTAAACTGATCATCAATTGCTTCGTGTGGATACAGCTTTTTAGTTGGTTTACAGAATGCCAGCAAAAGGATGATGATCTATATGAATTTCAGGATGAGGTAAAAGGTTCTAAATTGCAGTCAGATCCCGTGCAAACATATACGGTGCTCTGTTCAGTGAACTCTGTTTTTGTCTGAACATGTTTTTAATCGTTTTGTCAGGTTGCGGAGATAATCAAAGATAACCTATGGCCAAACCCTCTGACTTATTTCAGTGTTGTAATTTCCTTTTTTAAGTGATTCTCTCATTACTACTTTTGCTTTTAGTGAGGTTTTAGTCATGAAGTTAGGTGGCTTTGCTTGACACTTGTTGGAGGTTTAATCATAAACAGACGTCATTTCTTTCTGATTGGTGCAATGTGCTTTTACATTTTGTAGGAGGCGGATGAAGAAGGTTTTGATGATGAAGAAGGGGATGGAGAGGTAAAAAGATATTTTAACATAGCTATTACCTTTGTTACTGTTACGGATAAATTTCCTACAAGACCCCCATGGAAGTAAGGAAAATATATATATATATTGCCTCCATATTTCCCCCAATGAAATTTAAATAAAAAAGGTTGATCTATAGATAAGTTTGATATCCATCCTTGATCCTATTACAACCCATGAATTTTCTTTTTAAAATTGTTGAGCTTTTAGAATCTTCACAGGTAAGAGAGGCTTCTGGAACTGAGTTATGTTGTCATACACTACAATTTCTTGGATATTCTAGAGTTACTAGCAAATTGCGAGGCTAAAAATTTGGGGGAAAAAAAGAAAAAATGTGAAGTCTGAATGATTAACAATTTCTATATAGTATTGTAAAGAGTGATTATTTTCATCTCAGATTGAAAATATCAATTATCTTGAACTTTGTATGAAGCTTGCATGCCTATTCTATATAGTTGGGGCTGTTAAAAATGTGATATGGCTCCTTCAGAATTCCCTCCGGCATTGATGCAGGGAAGGATTTCCTTTCTTGGGACCGAAAAAAATCAATCAATTTGAGTTTTATGAATGAATCAGAGTTCACAAATTTTATTGAAATGATCAGTGTTGATATATGTTGCTTCAAATTTACTCATTATTTGCATTTATTTGGAATGTTGAATGAGTATGATTTAGTTAATAATAACCATTACTTTTGTAGGGAAAAAGCAGTGATGATTCTGAAGATGACGACGACGAACAAGAAGACGGCGGTGATGATGAAAATAGTGACGAGCTCTGATCAGTATGGTCTTTTAGGTTTTGGAATTTCTGATTTCACAAGTCTGTAAAGGTGTTTTAGTATTAACAAAGCGGATGATGATGCATGGGGGCTTTTCTGACATGTTCTTTAATCCAAGTGGAATTCTTTTTTCACATTTCCATAGTACTTGAAGAGGGTGTAATAGATTCTTTTTAGTTGTGGCATTTTATATTATAGATTCTAGAGAGTAAAACACTCCCCCTTTTCTCTAAGAGTTGACCCTCTCTAGTCTGTCTAGATCCCGTCAAGCACCCTCTCTGACCGGAGAAGTGTGCTCCTCCTCCTCCTTCTTTCTTTTGCCATCTTGCTCTCCCGTCTACCAATCCTTTTCTTTTCCTACATTTTCAATTGCATTCATTATGTCAGGCAACTCAGCGGATCCCCCACCAGCAACTTCCCTCCTTGATCTCTCATTTAATGACAAGGAGACAGACACCATCAATGCACTCACCTTAGTGGGTAAACTCATTACTCATAAGACCATCAATCATAAAGCCATCCATGCGGTTCTCACTTCCTCATGGAACATGGGACTTAATACCCAAATCAAGCCCTTGGACCACAACATGGTGACCTGCACTTTCAACAATCTTCAAGATCGGGACTTCATTGTGGATTCGGGTCCTTGGGCAATCAAAGTTGCATTGTTGAACTTACAACCATGGTCTCCTGATCTCACCCTGGAAGAAATTGATTGCACAACTACCCCCTTCTGGCTTCAGATCCACAATCTACCCCGCAATAGAATGAATGCCGAAAATGCCCAAAAAATTGGAAATTATGCAGCCAGATTCCTCTTCCTTGAACCTGAAACACAGCCTGGAACCGCATGGAAGTTCCTTCAAGTGCGAATTGCTGTAGACGTCACAAAGAGTCTTAAATCTAGCTGTTTTATCCTCTGGGTTGATGGAACTCAACTGTGGATCAACTTCAAATATGAAAGGCTCTCAGATTTTTACTACACTTGTGGCAAACTTTACCACTCTCAATCCACATGCACAGAAGAACCGCCTTCTCCCCCTCAACGAATACATGGAGAACCTGGGTTTGGAGATTGGATGAGGGCTAAATCGTTCGGGTATGTCAACAAACACAAGGATCCTCAGCATGAAATCAGCCCGCCGGCGGCAAGGTCATCGAAGGCGGGAAAAACTCAAACCACTAGTTTGAAAGGTAACCTTTTGAACACCCTTCCCCATGCAGCTAATCTGACACCTACTCCCTGTACGGGTCTGCAGGAAGACAGGCCTCCTTTATGCAATATTACCAATATAGTATTGGATTAACCTCACAAGCTGAACTTTGACTTTCACACCCCCATCACCATTTCCCAACCAGCTCATATGGCCCACCTCCCAAAGCCCACCAAATCTTCCCCTTCTCCTACCAACACTTCGGTTAGCCCAACAATTCCCTCTTTAATCCTTCCCCAACCCACTTCAGCCATATCTCCTCTCACCCTCACAAGCCCACCTCCTCATATTATTCATCCGCCATCCCCAACCCAGCCTACCCAATTTCCACAACCTCCCCCATTTCATATACAACTACCTCCCAACCCATTTACCCCCAGGCCCAAACGCAACTTACCCACAGCAGACTTCCACGTTAAACAATCAAAGCTCAACCTGGAAGATTCAGTGAACGAAGCACTATCGAACCTACAACTTTGTCCACTCATCCCTGATACACTACCAGATTCCCCTCAGACCCAACAGTTCATTGAAGAGATTACAGAGGAGCGAGTTGCCATAACCCACAGGAGGTTCATTCACATCAAGAGCAGAGCTCGGGAACGCAAAACACCACCACACCATGCACAGAGGATTACAGAAATTCTGGTAGAGCCAACTACTAAGGCTGAGGAGGCGGGCCAATACCAGCCCCACCCCCTCCAATGATTGGTATCGCCTGGAACTGCCGGGGAGCAAGTCAATCCTTGACAGTTCGACGTCTACGAGGTCTAGTAGGATCTCATAGACCTAGCTTTGTTTTTTTAGTAGAAGTAAAATGTGATGATATAAACAAGATGGAAAAACTTATTCATGTTTTGGGTTTTTGTTCGTTTGAATTTGTGCCCTCTATTGGCAAATCAGGGGGGCTTCTTTTGATGTGGAACAATGACATTAATATGAAAGTTACTTTAGCCAATGATTATTGCATTAATTGCCTTGTTTTTGAAGACCAACATCTGTCCTCTTGGCAATTTACTGCCATCTACGGTCCACCCACTCTGTTTGCTCGCCCTATGTTTTTTAACTGTTTAAGGACTCTTGGAGACGCCTTTCAGGGGCCTTGGATGCTTATTGGTGATTTTAACATCGTTTTGAACCCTTGTGACAAACTTGGTGGCAGGGCTGTTGGCGGTTCTAGCACAGGGGGATTGCAAGGGATTGTGGATGATTTTGGTTTAATTGACATGGGTTTTATTGGACATCCTTATACTTGGAGCAACAGGAGGCGGGGAAAGGCAAATATTCAAGAAAGATTAGCTCGTGGCTTTGCTAATCCTAATTGGCATCTTCAATTCCCTGAGGCTTCTATACACCATCTTCCTGCCATACAGTCTGATCATAGACCCCTTCTTATACACACAAATCCACCCCTCACTCCCCACCCAAAACCTTTTTGCTTTCAAGCAATGTGGATCCCTCACCCGGACACTAGTCACATCATATCATATGCTTGGAACAAATCCACCTCATATTTGTCCCACATTAAGAAAACCAAAAAAGCTCTCAAATCTTGGAACCATCATGTCTTCGGAAATATTCATTCTAAAATAAAACACCTCCATCAAACCATTACTTCTATTCAAGCCCTTCCAAGGGACTCACATGCTCATGAGTTGGAGAGTATTGTTTTACGGGATCTAGACATGCTAACCAAATACGAGGAGATACTTTGGAGAGAAAAGTCCAAAACCAAATGGCTAGAAGAGGGAGATCTCAATTCTCATTACTTCCATCTCACCACTCTTATGCACAGGAAAAATAATAGAATAGACTGCATTTTCACTTTTGATAACACTTGGATCACTGATCGTACACTTATTGGCACTGCATTTGTTAATTTTTATTCTAAACTTTTTTCTAGTGATCTCCTCAATTGCCCCTCTGATTTGCAGGAATACTTTCAACTATTGATCACGGAGGCTCAAAATCACATGTTGACTGCCGCACTGGATGGGAAGGAAATCAAACAAGTTCTCTTCAGTATGGGAAACTGCAAGAGCCCTGGCCTTGATGGATTGACTGTCACCTTTTACAAACATTACTGGGGTATTGTTGGTGAAGCAGTCATTACAAAAGTACAACACTTCTTTGAATCCTCCAAGATAAAGTCTGCTTTCAACCACACTTTCCTTGCATTGATCCCCAAGGTTAAAGGGGCTTCCCGAGTAGAGCAATTCCGACCCATTGCTCTTTGCAATGTCATATTTAAGATAATCACCAAGATCCTTGCTCGAAGATTAAGACCCATTCTTGAAGACATTGTCCACCCAAGCCAGGCTGCATTCGTTCCCAATCGGAGTATTGCTGACAATGTCATTATCAACCATGAAGTAATGCACTATCTCAATACCAAGAAAGGTAAGATCGGGTTCATGGCTATAAAAATTGACTTAGCCAAGGCAGTGTACTGAAAATCATTCTTACGAACTTGGGGTTTTACTATGAAATTCATAGACATGGTGCAAGAGTGTATTTCACAGGCCAAGTTCTCAGTATTACTCAATGGAGCTCCTTTTGGTTTTTTTAGTGCTGAATGAGGTATCCGGCAGGGCGATCCTATGTCTCTGACACTGTTCACTATCTTTTCTGATTTACTCTCCAGATTATTGGACAAGGCAGTCATTGACAACAGGATAAGTGGTATTAAAGTAGCTAGAACAAGTCCTCGAATCTCCCACCTCATGTATGCGGATGACCTTGTTGTTTATTGTAGAGCAACTGAGACAGAAGCAAAGGAAGTGCAAACTAGTCTACAACAATACTGTCATTGGACGAGTCAAGCGATCAATTGGAGCAAGAGTTCAATACACTTCAGCAAGAATATCCCGAGCAATGCACGGAACAGACTCTATAGGATCCTACAAATGAGAGAATGCGACCATCGTGGCAAATACTTAGGACACTCCTTCTGTAACTTTCGATCACGAACAGAGGCTTTTTCCGAGGTTATAGACAAACTTTCCAGTAAATTGGCAGGTTGGAAGTTGAAGAACCTCTCCATGGCAGGGAGAGCAACACTAATCAAAGCCGTGGCTCAGGCAATACCATCCTACACTATGCAATTTTTTGCAGCTCCAAAACAAGTTACGGATAAACTGGACAGGAAAATACAGAATTTTTTTTGGGGCAAAGATGATTCCAAGGCTCATCACTTATATTTGAAATCCTGGGATACCATCTGCAGGCCGAAATCTCTTGGAGGATTGGGGTTTAGGAAAATGCAAGACTTGAACAATGCTTTAATAACAAAGCTGGGTTGGTTAACTGTCACGGCAGAACACAAAACTTGGGTGCAACTTATCAGATCAAAATACCTGCGTGGGAGGAGGTGACTATCATTAGAGGCCAACCAAAAATCAGTCTCATGGATTTGGAACAGTATAAGGAGCAACAGTGATTTCTTAAAGACAGGTTTATGTATTTAGTTGGGGAAGAACTCCACAGCGTCCATTTCAAGAGACCCGTGGCTACGAACTGCCCCAAACCATCGCGTCCCGCCTGATCTTCCTATCCCTGATACTCTCATGTTTGTCCAAGATTTGGTAGCCTCTGACGGCCAGAGCTGGAACCGGGAGTTAATTCTTTCAGTCTTTCCTCCCTCAACTTGCAACCAAATATTACATACCCCAATCTTAGATATGGAGCAAGATGAATTAAAATGGGCTTCCTTCTTGACAGGGAGCTTTTCTGTAGGATCCGCCTACAAGTGGCTAATTCACAACAAAGGCTGGGAATCTAATTCAGCAGACACGAAACAATGGAAAATTCTTTGGCGATCCAACTTGCACGAAAGACACAAAACCTTTCTTTGGAAGATCCTCTCTCAAGCCATTCCAACTCTTGATCGCATCAGACACTTCTTGCCCAGTCCTAGATCTCTCTGCTATTTCTGTAATGAACAACCTGAGACCATGCACCACCTCCTTTTTAGTTGCTATGTGAGCAAATTTGTGTGGTGGAACTCGCCGTGGATTATCAAAATTGAGGTGTTCCAGCAGATGACAGTAGAGCAGTGGATTATCATGATGCTTGGCCCCCACAACCCACTTCCATTAGAGGATACGTCCAAGTTTCATCATTTCATAGCAGTAGCCTTGGAAAGAATTTGGTTAGCAAGAAACAAGATTTGGACAGATGGTCCCACACACACATGTGAGGAAATCTCCACTTCAATCAATGGGACCTACCTTATCTATTGGAATGCTAGTATGGAAAGAATGAAGAAGCGGAGAATTTCATGTGCACACGGAAGTCCGAGTAGTTGGCAGCCACCTACAAGGGGTGAATTTAAATTGAATTATGATGCGGCATTTAAGGACGGCACTACGTTTACTGGAGTTGTTTTGAGAAATGACTTAGGCCTTACTGTAGGAGCTTGGGTAAACCGCTTCTTGTCTGAAAACATTTTTTGTGCAGAGGCTGAACCGGCTATTCAAGCTCTTAACATAGCCTTGGAGCTGAAAATGGAAACCGTTACTATTGAAGGTGATGCGTTTAATGTCGTTATGGCACTGAATGGTTTGGATGACTTTAAGGATTGGAGGGCTGATGATCTTATTATGACTGGAAGATCTTTTTTGTCTCGCTTTTGTCTTTGGCAGTTAGTTTTTGTCCCTAGAGATTGTAATAGAAGTGCTCATAACCTGGCCAATTGGGCTAAAACTACCAATTTTTGTGGAGCTATTGACCCCTCCTTACTACCACCTGTTGTATGGTGTGACCGAGGGGGTACATAACTCCATCTTTTGCTGTACTCTTCTTTCTGCCATGTTAATTTTATTTCACACGAATTACCAAAAAAAAAAAAAGATTCTAGTTTATCTGATGACTTGTGATTTGGTTAATTATAGTTTTACTTTAGTTTAAAAATGCATATAGCTTTTATGCGTCCGATAATTCCAGTCTGATGGTCACAATGACAATGCCATTTTTGGCCTTTAACATAATTGAGATCTCTTTCCTTACAAATTCTGCGAAACAAGAATTGAATTAATGACTTATCATACTCTAGAAATATGGGGTACACTTTCTTCAAGTACAAAAACAGAGGTCAGATAGGAAGTAAATCCTCTAGGAGTTTATCATAATTCTAACAAAACTGAGCTGTAATTCTCCATAGTTTGGCAGTGATGTCATATCCCAGAATGGATTGGTCGAAATTTCCAAGCAGCTCTCATTTGTTGTATCCGCTTTTTGTCTTGCATAAATTTGCTCTGGAGCATCATAACCTCTACAAAGAGTAAAGATTCAATCAACCATATAGCAGAAAGAAGGAAAGAGAGCAGAAAACAATAATCAAATAGCAGAATAACTTTACCACTTGCCAATTATTATTGAGTTTATTCAATTGCTATGGTCAGTTCAACTGATAAAGATTCCAATTTTGGCACATACTTTGCCCCTAAGTGCCTACTAACAGTGAGTTCGTTCAATGGTAGTGGTAGTAGCAAGTAACCCAAGGCAATGAAGTATGTGCTTCTATTATCTTCACTCCCAACAGAACCACACAACTTCAGGAGACACAGAATAAATGAACATGGTAATCAGAAGTTAATTGCTCCGCAAAGGAAATTGCAACAATCAGGTGGCTGTGAAATGTAAATAAACATGGTGCATGTATTGTCAATTCAAAACTGACAAGAGTTTCCTCGTCGGAAGTTGATAGGTAAGAAGACTAGTCACTAAAACATATTATGGAAATTAGGAAAGATGTCATCTTAATTTAGAAACAATGAGACACCTTTTAGACTATCAAGTAACAGGTCTAACTTCAGATATCAAATTAGGTTGAGTAACAGGTCTGACTTCAGTAGAATTGTCATCTTCAGTAGAATCTTTATTCTCTGACAGATTTTGGTCTTCTCTGGACAACGTAAGCAGTTTCTTTTTCTTTTTGCGAGCTTTCATTGACTTAGCTGCAGAAAATCAATATAAGAGAAATAAATTCTACAAATATCAAAAATAGTAACTTGATTTCAATGGGAAAACAAAATTATACATGAAATAGTCATTCCACTTACAGGTTTTGACACTTGTTCTAGTATCTGTCTCTGTGTAATCTTCATGGCTCACATTCTCAACTTGTGTTTCAGAATTTGACCTTACTGTTTCATAAACTGAGTGAGAATGCTGCTGCTTAATAATAGTCCAAGTTAAAAGAAAATTTTCATAAAAGAGTAGGAATATGAAATAAACAAATTCAACTATATGACAAATCATAATTCAGTGGAGATCATATATTTGAAAATTCAGAGTTCTTACCATTTTGTTGCTCCATTTCATCTAAAACCTCATTATCGAATGTGTCCATCCCAACTTTCTTCACATTCTTCTTTTCTTTTTACTCAAATTTCTCTTTTCATTATCTTCTTTCATGTCACCAAAACCATCTTCCTTATCTACTTTGTTTGCCGCAACAGCTTCATGTTCAGCTATTTGGTTCTTCCTTTGCTTCTTTTTCCTGAATTTATCATAGTTTTTTCTGCCAATGAGACATAAACTTTACCAATTGTAACAGAGGGAAGATTTATCGATGAATTTTAAAAAAGTGAAAACCCATATTTACTACATTATGCCTTTGTCTCTAGGCTGAACGACTTCAAGAACCTTATCCTTCCTTCTTTTCTTCTCCGAAGAAGATTTCATTCTTTTCCTTTAGGGATTCACCCCCGACATCATTTATGTATTGGGGGAGGGAAAACTACTACACCAAAATGATCTATGGAATTAGAAATACGAGATTATACACGGGCAAGCCCATTTTAACTCTTAACACCCCCCCCCC
>JAXGGT010049566.1:0-10935 GCA_035583425.1 Marsdenia floribunda
AAGTTCGAGGACTTATTGTTTGAGTAAAGTTAGAATATCTATAGAGTGAATTTTCTGCTTGAAACTCATCAAGATTTAGTAATCTCTTTAAAATAGGAGTTCAAGTTCATGTAGAGCTAGAGATATCTAGTAGAGTTTTAACTCGAAATCTCATGAAGATTTAATAATCTCTTCAAAATCATAGTTCAAGTTCAATTAGAGCTAGTGAGATACCTAGTTGGGAGAGTCTTCATCTTGATATTGATCGAGATTTAGGTGTCTTTTCAAGTTTGAGTAGAATTAGAGATACTTATTAAAAAGAGCTTTCATTTTAATACTCATCAAAATTAGGTGTCTTTTCAAGTTTGAATAGAATTAGAGATGCCTATTAAAGAGAACTTTCATTTTAATACTCATCAAAATTAGGTGTCCTTTTGAAGTCAGAGTTTGAGTTCAAATATAGATAGAGATAGGGTTTTTGCCTAAAATAACCATGTTTTTAAACTCAACTCTGTGAATAACGCAGTTTTGAAACTATAGAAATTTTTAGCCTTAACGCACACAGGACGTGCTTTTTTGAACAGTTAACGCACACCCGGTGTGTGTTTTCTCTGAATTTAAAATTTTTTTAAAAAAATTGGCATGTGTACATAAAAATGCACATATGACATACGTTTTTGCACAGTCAGCGTCCAGTCAGCAAATCAACGTACGCCACATGTGCGTTATCCTCGAGACTTCCACGTCAGTTTAGAAACACACGCTTTATGTGCGTTGCTTTCCAGAATTTTTTTAAAAACTTTGGTTGTTGTTCTCCTTTTTCATTTTCTTAAGTCTAAACTTCTATAATTGACCAAAGACTAAATTTCTATATAGGTTTTTATTTCTCTATTTACTTATTTGATTTATTTATTTTACAGCTTACGATCATTTTTGACACATTCTTATATCCACATATTTTTATTTTTAGTTATAATGGAAAATCGTGATTTTTATTTATTATTTTATAAAATTAAGATAATATTTATTAATACGCTTCTTTTAATATCTCTTCAACAAATATTTTATAACTATTTTTATGTAAATAAGTAAAATTATAGAATATTTTATTCTTTTAAATTCAAAATAAAAAACATTAATTTTCTATTTTTCTTTAAAAATGTAAAATCTATAATAAATAAAAATAGTGAAAGTAATTATATGCATACCTTGGACTTGGAGTAATTAAACAGTCATTTAATAACTTTTGAAAAAAAAAAAAAAAAAAAAAATTGGAAAGCAACGCACATAAAGCGTGCGTTTCTAAACTGATGTGGAAACCTTGAGTATAACGCACATGTGGCGTGCGTTTATTTGCTGACTGGACGCTGACTGTGCAAAAACGCACACCACATGTGCGTTTTTATGTACACATGACAATTTTTTTTTTAAATTTTAAATTCAGAGAAAACACACACCGGGTGTGCATTTACTATTCAAAAACGCAGGTCCTGTGTGCGTTTAGGTTAGAAATTTCTATAATTTTGAAATTGAGTTATTCACGGAGTTGATTTTTAAAATAGGGTTATTTTGGGTAAAAAACCATAGAGATATACTGTCATGATCTGGGCCCGCAAGCCTGCGACTATGAGCTTGGCAGCTTCGTTGTACCAAAAGGGATATCTCGAGTTGATAATGAATACTTAAACCTACACTTATGTTTCATGACATATTTATTTATGTTTCTAATGTGGGACGTGGTATCACATATACCTGGTATAGAGTTTTCATCTCAATACTCATCGAGATTTAATTAGTTTTTTGAAGAAAGATTTTTAGTTTAATTAGAGTTATAGATAATTAGTAGAGAGAGTTTTTTTCTCAATACTGATCGATATTTAGGCGTCAGAGTTCGAGTAGAGATAGAGATGCCTAGTAGAGAGAGTTTTCAACTTGATACTCATCGAGATTTAAGCTTTTCGTAGTAAGGGTTCGAATTTATTTAGAGTTAGAGATAACTAGCAAAGAGAATTTTCTTCTCGATACTCATCGAGATTTAGGCATCTCTTCAAAATTAGAGTTCGAGTTTGATTAGAATTTGAGATATCTAATAGAGAGAGTTTTCATCTCGATACTCATCGGTATTTAGGTATCATTCAAAAGTAAGAGTTCAAGATCTATTAGAGCTAGAGATGTCTAATGAAGAGGGTTTTTTCTCGATACTCATCATGATTTAGGTGTCTCTTCAAAGTCGAAGTTCAAGTAGAGATCTAGTAGAGAAAGTTTTCATCTTGATACTCATTCCAAATTTAAGCACTTCTTCATTGATATTGTAATTTGTTGTTATTTTAGCTTACTTCCTAAACACACCAAACATTAAGTATTTATATATATATGTAAACCTCCTAGCATGTAAAACAAAAGGGCATGATTATTGAAAATATTATTAGAAGCCCCAAACAATAAATAATGTACAAAATCAATTTGCTAGATTGAAATTTGTAATGACTCATCTGAATGAATTTAGAAAATGCAGTTTCTTTGGAGCATGCTTGAAATCTATAGGAAGACTCAGTAACTTCAGAATAGCATTAAACCTCCCAAGTGCCCTGATTTCAAGATGATTCACCACAGTATCATATAGTCCAAGAGGCCACCTGTAGCAATATTTATTAGTATGGAATTATAAGCTACCTGCTATCAACAAGCTAAACTATCTTGTCAATTAATATAAGAAATTTAAATTTGTCTATAAAATTATATTTTAAATTTAATTATATGATTAAATAAATATAAAAAACATAATTAAATTTATACAATTTTAAATACTAAAAAATTATAATATAAATGAGACAATATAAAATAATATTAATTTTTAAAAATAATATAAATATTATATTTTAATAGAAAACAATATATTTTTTAAAAAATAATTTTCATAAATATTTAATTAATCAAAATAATAAATAGATATTTTTTAAAAATACTATTATAATTATAGGAGACGCTTGAACAAAAGACCGGCTAAGACTGAATGGAACTCCTTAAAAGACCTTTAGATTAAAATCGATCAATATATATATATACACACATATAATTTTTTTAAGATAATTTGTCGTTTTAGTCTCTAAAATATTATTGATTAGCCAATTTAGTCCTTTTTCTTTATTTTAACTTTTTTTTCTCCTTGAACTAAAAATGTTTGGACAAATTAGTCCTTTAGTCAATTTTAAAACTAATAACTGGTCATAAATCAATCATTTGATATACACACCTTTAACTATTAAAGACATAAATAAAATTTATCATTTAAATAAATAATAAATAATGTTTTTTTTAAAAAAAAAAGAAAAAATATTTTTAATGAGCGTCTAATTTTTAGATTATTTTATAATTAAATGACATATCTATCATTTGTTAATTAAATAAAATAATAAATTTTTATTTATATATTTTCTCTATTATAATAAGTTAAAGGATTAATTTGTCCAAATATTTTTAGTTTGAAGATAAAAATAGTCAAAAAAAATTTTAAAAAAATTAATTAAATTGACTTATCGAAAATTGTTTAAGAATTAAGAGGAACAATAACCCTTGTTTTTAAATAAATATCACAAATTAACCAAAAATAAATAAATTTACCGTCCTTTTTTTACTCCATATTAATTTGATCATATTTATTGTATTTTTTTAATTCTCGTTTAATTTTATAAATTAAAATAATTCTCGATTTTATTTTTATTTTATTTTCTCTCTCCTGTTAACAAAATATAGACAACCCTTACTTGTATTGTAGCTCTGATGGTGATAATATGGTTAGGAAGTTCTCTATATAAAACTCCCATTTCTTCTTCTCATGTAGTAAAAGATCCTCAATTTTTAGGATGGCACCGGTGATTTCCCCTAGGGCCGGACCTCTCTGTGTCCCGGAACTCTACTGATTTACCATCCTCTTCAGCCGCAAAATGATTGAAATGTAATTCTCCTAACACCGACAGTAACTCCTCCCCGCCTGATAAAATAGGAGTCCAATCTCCAACAGAAATAGGAAGCCATCTAATCATGATCAACTAGAACCTACTCGACCTTCATTCTTTTATTGCGGGGATAGTGATGGTGGCGATCCTCTCTTCAATGACAGTGATTATGGGAACCCTCTTTAAATCTATGATAGTGGCATACCCGATCCCGGAGAATGCTCTCCAAGCCTCCATTCCTGTAGAAGTCTGTAACAAATTATGGAAACCATGGAAGAAGGCTTTGCTACTCAAACTTCTGGGTTGTAATATCTCCTTTCATTCTCTACAATAATGTCTCTGATACCTTTTGGAATTTTCAAGGGGGCTTCGAACTTTTCAATTTGGAGGTTGGTTATTTTCTGATTCATTTCTACACCAAAGTTGATTACCTTCATGTTATTAACAATGGCCCTCGGATGATCGCTGGCCATCAAATATTGGTACCCAAACTTCCGACCTAACGAAGCTCAAACCACCTCCACTCTAGTTTGGGTATAGTTCCCTACACTTCCAATTGAGTTATTTTCGCCAGAGATTCTAATGAAACTTGGTAACCTCCTTGGTCGCGTCTAAGATTAATAGCACAATACTCACCTCCAAGTGTGGTTGTTTCGCCCTGGTATGTGTAGAACTTGATCCCTGTCAACCCCTCACTCCTTGGGCTTACTTCATAGGTTTCAAACAAGTAATAAAGTATGAAGGTCTTCATCAAATTTACTTCACGTGCGGTAAGTATGGTCATGGTATAGAACAATGCCCAAAGTTCACACCTTCTGATCCAACCTAGCACCAACATTCAACTCCTCCACCAACACACATGGATGTTACCCCAACTAAAGACTCTTCTCCGACCATTTTTGGCCCTTGGATGATGCCTCAACCTCCTTGCTACCAGCAATCTCCCAATCCACTGTCAACCAATACTAGAACTGTTGCTCGAAATTGGAAACTGTCATCAGTGACCCAATCAACGCAAGGAGACCCCTTTGGAATGGAAACTTCCCATGTTTTACGCTAAACTGTTCTACCAACTGCCACTAAATTTGCTCCAGGATCTCGCTTCACTGTCCTGACAAATAAAGAAGAATCTTCAGAGGAATTAGCGCAAGCCTCTTCTATTAAGAATCTCATTATTTCAATCCCAGTTCCCCACAAAAGAAAGTTCCCTCTTCAACTAGCCAAAATCCTAGTAGGGTTAAAGGTAAGTTTCCTACTCCTTCTCCCATGTAATTCCATAAACCCCCCGTCACCGTAAATCATAACTTAATAT
The DNA here is from genome assembly GCA_035583425.1 of Marsdenia floribunda. Classification (NCBI taxonomy): domain Eukaryota; kingdom Viridiplantae; phylum Streptophyta; class Magnoliopsida; order Gentianales; family Apocynaceae; genus Marsdenia; species Marsdenia floribunda. Next base: position 5,248 of record JAXGGT010049566.1, read on the forward strand.
CTTCCACCAAATCCAAATCTCCTAATACATGTCAACTACTATCTGAAACTTCAGCTAACCAGTTAACATCCACACTAATTCCATATCTCTCCTCCTTCTCCATCTAGCCTCCACTTAATAAAACCTCAAAGCCACCTAAAAACCTTAACCCAACTAACCCAATCACTCTGTAGAGCAACAACAAACCTCAATCAAAAAACCCTAAACACCCCTAACTCGTCTACTATATTGCATCACTTTCCCTCAAACCCTTTTCCTATCCCTAGCGAGGGAGAACTTGTGGATGTATGCATCTCCATAGACAGCTCTGTCCTTGCATAACTTTTTAAGTTTTCTTTTCTTATCTCTGCTCCATTTTCTTTCGTTCATGTCTTTATTATTTTGGAATTGTCGAGAGAAGTAGTCTCGGCCTCCTCTTTACATGCTATTGTAGATCTTGTTTGTACTCATAAACCATCTATTCTTGTTATCACTAAACCTCGTGTATCTAGTGTTTACAGTTCACCTATTTTCAAGCTTTCCTCACTCTATAGATCTTGCTTCTCAAAGGCAACTGGATTTCCAAGTGGTATTTGGCTTTTCAGGAATGATCTTGTTGTTACTATTGATATTCTTAATTTACGTGAACAATTTATCACTTGCCTTCTGAAAAAGGATGGTGAAATTTTGTGGTGCTTATCTACGATTTTGTAGCACTGTGCTTTTCCTAATGCCCACATCATTCATCTTTGTCACTTTAATTTTGACCATCACCCTTTATTATAACATTTTTTTTTCATATAACTCACAAGGCTACTAATATATTTAATTTTGAACTTGCTTGAATTCTTCATAATGATTTTCCCATTTTTGTCTCTAATTTTTGGTTAGTGAATACCTCCACTTTCCCTAGTACTTTAATGTCTTTTGCATAACAGTTTAGATCTTGGAATTGGCAAGTGTTCGACAATATTAAATGCAAAAAAGAAAGATGTATGACTTGACTTGCAGGTCTTCAACATACCTTCTACACCAAACCTTCAAATTTTCTCTTGGACCTTGAAGTTGATCTACAGCAAGAATACGAGGAGATTCTAAGGTAGGAAGAGGCTTTTTGGCTCCAAAGATCCTATTCCAAATGGATAGTAGATGTAGATCACAACACACGATTTTTTCACCTCTCCGATGTTATTCGTAGAGGTAAACAAAATATTTTCCAACTACAGAATGACAAGGGTGATTGGATCACGAATCCCAATGCTTTATAGAAGATGGTTAGGGATTTTTATACCCAACTATACACCAATGAACAAGGACTCTTGCATGGCTATTCTTCTTGGCACTTCTCTAGCCTCGACTTGTTAGACTCACAGCTCCTAAACAACACGATTACACCCAAGAATATAGAAATGGCAATTTTTCGAATGGGGCTCCACAAAGCCCTAGGATGGCTTTCCTCCTATCTTTTACAAGATATTTTGGAATGTAATCTCCTCTTCTCTTATTGCTTATGTTTTATCCATTTTTGATTGCGGTCATTTTCCACATGATATTAATTCTATTATTTTATCATTACTTCCCAAAACATGACACCCTGAACTATCCTCCCATTTCTGCCCCATTGCACTTAGTAATGCTCTTGCTAAAATTGTCACCAAGGTAATTGCTAACAATTTGAAACCTTTTTTGAGTAATCTTGTAGGTGATCACCAATGCTGTTTTATTCCGAGATGTCAAGGCATCGACAATGTCATAGTGGCCCAAGAAATTATACTCTCTATGCGTAGTAAAAAGGGTAAAACTGGGTGGGTGGTTTTCAAGCTAGATCTCAAGAAGACCTACGATAGAGTCCATTGGCCTTTTTTAGCACATGTGGTGAAATCTTGTGGTTTTTCTTCTTCTCTACTTAATCTCATCATGGGTAGCATCAACAACTCCATTATATCTCTTTTATGGAACAATCAGCAACTTGATTCTTTCATTCCTTCCCTAGGCATCCAACAAGGAGATTCTTTATCTCTTTATCTCTTCGTCTTATGCATGGAAGTACTAAGCAATGAAATACTCAAAGCTATGGACACAAAAACATGGTATGCTTTTTTTTTTACTTGTAACGGCCCTTTCATTTCTCACCTCTTTTTTGCAGATGACCTTATCCTCTACGATAGAGCATCCATGGACCAGGCTAACATCATGAATTCTATCCTACGAAGATTTTGTTCTATATCTAGTCAAAAGATTAATACTTCCAAATCACAATTGTATGTGAGTTCGAATACTTCTCCTAGATTGGCTTATCGGATATCTCAATGGTTCCATATTCACCTCACTAAGGACCTTGGCCACTACCTAGGTACACCCATTACAACACAAACGTTTATTCTCCCCAGCCTACTCCTTTCTACTTCATAAACTGGACAGTAAGCTTGCAGGTTAGAAGAAAAAATTATTGTCAATGGTTTGCTAAGCCACTCTTACCAAATCAGTTCTAATGGCCATTCCAAGATACCATCTTCAGTTATTTTGCATCCTGAAGCATGTCGCCACCTAAATTAATTGCATCATCAGGGAATTTTTTTGGGATCACTCAACAAGTTTGTCCCTTCATCCTATTTCATGAAAAATTTTTGCACCCTTCAATCTTGACAAATTTTGTTCCAATTTAAATTAATTGCTAGTAGATCTTGTCAAATTATCTGATAAAAAAATTGTAGATTTGATAAGGGTTATTATGGATAAGATATATCTGATATAGTTTTACTGATAAGGAGTCTATCTGATATAGTTTTATTCTTAAGGAGTTTTAGTTAAGTTTAAGTTTATCTTATGCAACTTATTTTCTGAAAATTTCTTTCTAGTACAGTTATATTAGGACTCTTCATTGTATATAAATATCTATTGTAACCTATCAAATAATAACAGATTCTTTTTCTGAACCCTAAGTTTGACATGGTATCAGAGTTGTTGGCTCTTTTCTGCGGCAGCTTCAGTTTTTAATTCCTTCATCTATTCTGGCCGTATTTCACCGAACAAACATTAGCCTTTATCTTGCCTTACCTTCCTTCAAAAGACTATGTCAAAGTCCACCGAAACCATTCATATCTCAGGACCACTTACACCTGAGAATGCTACTATCATATCAATTGGGGATTTACAAAATATTCATGAGACATATCGATTGAATGGAAAAAATTATTTAAAGTGGTCACAGTTGGTTCGTACCTTCCTGAAAGGTAAAGGGAAGTTGATCCATTTATTGGGTACTAGACCTCCCTTGACGGATCCAAGATTTCTGTCATGGGATGAGCAAGATTCAATGGTGATGTCATGGCTGTGGAATTCGATGCTACCAGAAATCAGTGATACTTGTATGTTTCTTAATACTGCAAAGGAGATTTGGGATACAATCCAACAAACCTATTCTAAGGTTCATGATGCAGCCCAAATATATGAGATTAAGATGGAGATTTCAACAACCAAACAAAGGACTCGCACTGTCACAGAGTATGCAAGTCTATTGCAAAGCTTATGGCAGGAGATAGATCACTGTCAGTGTATTGAGATGCACTGTAGTCAAGATTCTATTGCCTTAAAAAGGTTTGTAGAGAAAGTCATATCTATGACTTTTTAGCTGGTCTTAATTTAGAATTTGATGCTGTTCGAGTGCAGATTTTTGGAAAAAATGATCTGCCCTCTTTGAATGAGACAATTTCAATCATACGAGAAGAAGAAGGACGAAAGAGTTTCATGCTTGAAACTCATGGAGAAGATGGATCTGCCTTTGTGACCAAAGCAATCAGCTTTAAAGAGTCCAAAGAGTTCAAAGACACTAACCAGTATCACAAACAGAATAGTAGAGATTCTCTATTCTGCACATACTGCAAAAAAACGTCGCCACACAAAGGAAAATTGCTGGAAAATTCATGGCAGACCCAACAATCAATCTGAACATGACAAGGGTCAAGCACATGTTGTAAATAGTCAGCCAAGAAATGTAGTAGAGGTTCAGAATTCTATCTCTGAGTTCAACAAGGAGGAAATCGAGAAGTTGAAAACCTTCTTATAAACTCTTGAAAAGCCTTCCTCCTCAACGGGTATTTTTTCTCTCACCTTTTCAGGTATGTCTTCTTCCTCTTCTTGTGATCTTAATGCCTCAGAAAAAATTTCTACAATGTGGGTAATTGACTCTGGAGCTACTGATCACATGCCTTGTTCATCCAACCTTTTTTCTTCCTATACACCTGCCTCTAGTCATAGGACAATAACTATAGCTGATAGGTCTATTACTATTGTAGTTGGCCAAGGGGACATTATTTTAAGCAAATCTCTTATTCTTAAAACTGTCCTTCATGTCCCTAAACTACTAGCCAATCTTGTTTCTGTAACAAAGCTCACTAAAGATTGCAATTGCAGTGTCACTTCTTTCTGAGTTAGTAATATCAAATAAAGATAAGATTTGGTTTTATCATCGTCATTTAGGTCATCCATTTTTTACTACTCTTAAGTTGATGTTGTTCCCTTCTCTTTTCAAAGGGTATCCTGTTAAGTTTTTTAATTGTACTGATTGTGAATTTCCAAAGCATAAACGTACTTCTTTTCAACAAGTTAATAAAAAATCCTTTGAGCCTTTCTCTCTCATTCATAGTGACATTTGGGGACCATCTATTGTTTCAAATATTTCTGGTGCTAGATGGTTTGTTCTATTTATCGATGATTGCACACGAGTCACATGGACCTGTCTCTTAAAAAATAAATCAGAGATCGCCACTATTTTTTCAAAATTTTACAATATGATTACTACATAGTTTGATGTGAGAATTAAAAGGTTCCGTTCAGATAATGCCAAAGACTATTTCAACCAAACTCTCTCATCTTTTTTTCAAAAAGGAGGGATTATTCATGAATCCTCATGTGTTAATACCCCCCCAACAAAATGGTGTAGCTGAACGTAAAAATGGTCATCTCTTAGATGTCACAAGAGCCTTATTATTTCACAAAAATGTTCCTAAACAATATTTGGGGGAGGCTGTCCTAATTGCCGCTCATCTTATTAATAGACTTCCCACTAAAGTTCTTAACTTCAAATGTACTATTGACACTCTCACAACCTTTTTTCCCACTTTCACTGCTTCCAATAATCTAGTTCCTCGTATTTTTGGTAGTGTTGCATTTATTTGTTCACACTACTAGAAAAAACTTAATCATCAACTAGAAAAATTTGTTGGTAATAGGCAAAATATTGTTAGTATTTTTGAAATACCAACAAAACATGGTGCGTTGGTAAAATGCTTGTTGGTAACTTTTACCAACAGAAGAGTATTTCAGTAAGTTGGTAATTAGCAACAAAAATTCTTGCTGATAAAAATAAATTCTTGTTGGTAGTTTGGCATTCCATGTGAGTTTATATTTTATAAGTTTAGTTGGTAATTACCAATAAGTTTTCCCCCTTTTACGAACAATATAATCGGTTGGTGAAAAAGACATTTCCAACAAAATAAATTAGATGGTCAAATGTATTTCCAATATAATTGTTGTTGGTAGAATGAATTATTTTATTGATAAATTTATAGAAATTATTAATCTTTTGTTGGTAATTACCAATTACATGATATATTATCAACAAAATATTTTGTTGATTATTTCCAATAGAAACATTTTGTTGGTAAAGACCAACATAAATATTTGATTCATAATGACCAACTAATATTT
>JAXGGT010049576.1:0-10934 GCA_035583425.1 Marsdenia floribunda
TGCTTGATTACGTGACAAACTTATGTGATTCATTCTACTTGTTTTATGCTATTATTTTAATCATACAAAGCATACACTGGGATTACAATTCCAAAATGAATGCATTCTTAAAAGCTAAATTACGTGGGATCACAAATTCAGCTCTACAGTCCGAAGGAATTCCCAAAATTGCTTACGACAACAATACGTGACTATAGTGCTGACACGCTCAATCATTTGTCCAGGGATTTTTAAAAAAAATAAAAATAAAAATCATCCACCACCGCTCGCATTGTCAAAACTATCATCCACACGGCCTATTTCCTTTATTCTGAAGCAAATTTGTACTCCATCCATCCACCAAACACGTTCAACTTTTTCTATTAGTTTCCCTTTTTCTTTCTCTCGTGTTTGAGCCACCAATGGGCTCAAACAAAAAAACCCAATTTGAACTTATGGGCTCTGGGTTGTAAAATTTCCTGAAATTGGGCAGCAGAAGGATTAGTAGTACTACTAAACCCTAGAAAAAAATACCCACTGTTAAATTAAACTCTACTATACTTACCAGAAAAAAAAAAAAAAAAAAATTAAACTCTACTATAACACCAAATAATGATAACACATGTTGGATCATAGACATGATTAGCTCGAATTCTCTGTGGACAGAAAGTTCTTTTTTTAAAAATTAATTTAATTATATAAATTAAAAATTAAAATAATTTAATAATTTATAATGTAAGTAATCTTTTTATTAAAATTATATTAATGATTATTTTATTAATTATTAATAAATGCATGTTATTTTATATATTGTATTATTAAATGTAGTATGCATATTTTGCTTTTTTTTTCCCTTGTAGTCGTATATATAAATATATTGATATTTTGTTATATATAACTTGAATATCTCGATCCGTTATTATTATTTTTTTTTAAATATTCGTTCTTATTTTATACTTATAAAAAATTAGTTTTAATGTTCATGACTTTAGTATAATTAGTCTAGAAAGGAGAAGTATAAATCCATCGCAAAATAACATTTGCAAATTCGTCAAAATTTATGAATTTTAAAAGGACCCTCGCACATTTGTCGATATATGCCAGGAATGAATGTCCGTTGTAAATCCATCGCGAAGTGGCACTCGCAAATTAGTTGAAAATTTATGGATTTCAAAGAACCCTCGTAAATCCGTCGCTATCGCATGAACATTTTTTCCATCGCAAATCTGTCGAAATTTATGAATTTCAAAAACCATCTCAAATTCGTTGCTATCTGCATGGGCATTTTTTCTATCGCAAATCCATCACAAAATGACACTCGCAAATTCGTCGAAATTTATGGATTTTAAAGAACCATCTCAAATCCGTCGCTATCTGCATGGAAATTTTTTCCATCGCAGAATGGCACTCGCAAATCCGTCAAAATTTATAGATTTCAAAGAACCCTCTTAAATCCGTCGCTATCTGCATGGGCATTTTTTCCATCGCAAATCCATCGCAGAATGGAACTCGCAAATCCGTCGAAATTTGTGGATTTCAAAGAACCCTCGCAAACCTGTCGCTATCTGTGAGGGCTATAGTTCTGTCGCAAATCAATCATAAAATTGCGCTTGCAAATCCATCGAAATTTGTCATGTATATTTTGGTCATCGCAAATCTGTTGTAATTACCGACAGCTGGTCAACGAGTCATTTTGCGCTCGCAAATTGCAAAGGATTCATGGCCGTCACAAATATTGAATTTTCTGGTGGTGTTAGAAAAGTTAAATTCTACAAGGGCTAAATATCTAATTCAATTTACAAGCTACAATTGGTACTTCCCGAAGGCTACAACTTCTACATGGCCCGAAGGCTACAATGGTCCTATCTAGTAAACGAACAATTTCACAATTAAATTGACCTATTCTATGGTATGATCATTGTCAATTTAGTTAAGAAATTATTTTCTGATTTTTGTTAAAAAGAAAATTGCTTTATGGTGTTGAGTACACCATTTTACTATTTTGCCCTTGAAGGCAAATGATCCTTAAATAAAAAAATATTTTATCTTTTTAAAAAAGAACTAAAAGAGCAGCTTAAAATCTCCCCTTAAAGATATTTTTTAGTTGGTCAAACTCAATTTACTTGGAGGGCAATCAACTTTGACCTCCTAAATAAAATATCTTCCTTGTGATTTTAATCTATAAAAAGAAACTTCATGACCAAGAAAAAGGGTTAAACAATTACAAGCACTTTGATTTGAAAACTTTCTCTCTTTAAATGTCTTTTTACAAGAGTTTTTTTCAAGATTTCTCTTATCTTTGGAAGGCTTTTTATAGTTTTTTTATAGCCTTCTTCCAATCGGATTCAACATGGAGAATCCACATCAATCCATTTTCTACTTGAAATAAGCTTTCAATTGCTTTTTGAGAGAGATGTGATCTTTGGAAAATACTTTTCCAAGCTACTTTTGCTTCAACCAATTAATTTGTATTAATACATATTATATTCTCATTGAGATTACTAATTTCCCATTGAGAAATTGCTTTTCCCAACAGGGTAAATTTCTGTCTCACACTCAATTGAAAGGTTTTATCTGATTGTTTTCACCCACATTAGAACTACAATTGTTGGGTAAACAAAAAATGGTACAAAGTCGTTGCCCCAAAAGCAAAAATCACGTTCACTCCTCAAAATTAGTATAGCAAATTATCTCTCTAACACATGTATTTATTATACTACTGAGATTAGAACAATAAAAAAATATAATTGTCCAAAATGTCAAGAACTCTAATCTTGTAAAAAAATAAAAAATAAAAAATAGAAAAAATAAGTTAAATTGTTAAATCATTTAAATTAATCTCATATAATTCTCTTTTATGTTCTGCCCATGCATGGGGGGTGATTAGAAGAGAGTCATTTCTAACAAGAATTGCGTCCAACTCTCTCTAGTCAATCAATAAAGCAATTGCATGAACGGAAGAACGATGAATTGCAGTAGAGCTATACATATATATGTCAAACCAGCTTACAATCATACTTTCCTTGCCTTGATACCAAAGATAAAAGGTGCTTCAAAAGTGGACCTGTTTCGACCTATTGCCCTGTGTAATGTCCTCCTCAAAATAGCTACAAAAATCCTAGCTGGACGATTTAGGCTGCTTCTAGAAGACATTATTCATCCTAGTCAGGTTGCTTTTGTTCCTAATAGAAGCATTAGTGATAACGTCATGATTATCAATCATGAAGTTATGCACTACCTCAATGCCAAGACTGGAAAATATGGCTTCATGGCGATCAAAATTGACCTTGCTAAAGTATATGATAGAGTTGAATGGACGGTTTTGGAAATTATTCTTCACAACTTGGGATTCTAGGATAAATTTATTGATTTGATCTCGGCTTGCATATCTTTAGCAAAGTTCCTTGTACTTCTTAATGGGATTCCTTTTGGTTATTTTCACGTGGAACGTGGTATCAGGTAGGGGGATCCGATGTCCCCTGCACTATTCACTATCTTCTCTGATCTCCTCTCTACAATTCTGGATAGGGCTTCCTCTGAAGGCCGGATTAATGGGATCAAAGTGTCAAGAACAAGTCCGCGGTTCACCTATCTCACGTATGCGAATGATCTAGTAATCTACTGTCAGGCCAATGAAGCGGAAGCTCAAACAGTTCAATCTTGTCTACAACAATATTGTACCTGGACCGGACAAGCCATCAATTAGGGCAAGAGCTCGATTCACTTCAGCAAAAACGTCCCCCCCAGAGTCAAACACAGCCTATGCCACATTTTGGGGATGAGGGAATGTGACCACAAGAACAAATACCTTGACCACTCTTTCTGCAAGTTCTGATCTAAATCTGCGGCTTTCCAAGGGGTTATGGAGCAAATCTCTAATAAGCTGTCCCGTTGGCGATTGAAGTGTCTATCTATGGCTGGAAGAGCTACGCTACTGAAAGTAGTAGCGCAAGTGATTCCCACATACATAATGCAACTCTTCCTGGCGCCTATTTCAGTGACCGATGCTATGGATAAAAAATTTCGGGAATTTTTCTAGGGTAAAGACAGTTCTAAATCCCACCACCTCTATCTCAAATCCTAGGCAGACGTGTGCAAGCCAAAGTCTATCGGAGCAGTGGGACTTAGAAAGATGCCTGACATAAACCTGGCCCTAATCTCTAAACTCGGCTGGCAGATTCACAACGTACAACATAAGCCATGGGTGAAAATGATCAGATCCCGATACCTGCGTGGAAGGCGTACTCTAAGTTTGGATTATACTCACAAGGCTGCATCCTGGATTTGGCACAGCATTAAGAACTGCCACAGCATACTACAGCAAGGCATTTGTCTTCAATTGGGTCGACATTCCTTGACTTTAATCCGAGACGAACCGTGGCTGTATAAATCACCACACCGACTCCCAGCAAATATGCACATTCCCAGCAATCTATGTTTCATTAGGGACCTTCTACTGGATGATGGGATGAGCTGGAATATCACTCTAATTCAAGCTGTTTTTCCACCTAATATTAGTCACCAAATCCTTGGATCAGGAGCAGGACTCGCTAGTATGGGCACCCTCCTTGACAGGGGCTTTCTCTGAAGGGTCTGCCTACCGGATGATCATACATAGTTGAGATTCATATCCCTCACAAAACTGCAATTTGCAGTGGAAATATATCTGGAACTCTTTTCTTCATCCTAGACATAAGATGTTTATGTGGAAAATAATATCCCAGACTCTCCCTACTTTGGATCGATTATGTAACTTTGTCAGCTCCCTACTAATTATTGTTTCATTTGTGCAGATAAGCCGGAGACGATGCACCATCTTATCTTCGAGTGCTGCGCCAGCAAGCAGTTGTGGTGGAATTCTCCCTGGAGCATCAAAATAGAAAGATTTAATCACCTCCAGGTCGGTGAATGGTTGTTGTTAATGTTTGGGCCCCACTGTCCCTTTCCACTTCGTGACACTGAGCATGCCAAACTTCAACACTTTACTGCCGTTGCTCTTTAGCGGCTATGGCTGGAACGCAACAAGCTCTGGCGCGGTATTCAAGTCCCTGACTGGACCTCCATTTCCAATGAGGTCAATAGATCCTCTCTAGTTTACTGGGCAGCTAGCATTGGACAGCAACGGAAACAATTACATTTTGGAGCCGTGAAGACTCAAACCAAATGGTTACCACCTGCTGTTGGAGCGTTTAAACTAAACTTTGATGCAGCATTCCTTGATGGTGATACTGTAACTGGGGTAATACTGCAAAATGATTCTGGGATGATTAAGGGAGCTTGGGTGAACCGCTTTGTGTCGGAGAATTCGTTTTGTGCAGAGACCAAAGCGGCTATCCAAGCTTTGCAGATAGCAGCTGATCTGAATTTAGAATCTATCATCATTGAGGGTGATGCATGCAACGTTATCATGGCATTAAATGGTCTGGATGATTATATAGACTGGAAAGCGTCCACACTGATTTCCAAAGGGCAATCTCTTCCGTCTTCTCGCTGCTGTTGGAGGATACAGTACATCCCTAGGGACTGCAATAGATGTGCCCACTTCTTAGCTAAATGGGCAAGGCAGGATACTTTTTGTGGATATGTCGATCCAACCCTTCTACCACCAGCTGGTTGGTGTGATAGAGGGGGTACCTAATTGTTTTGTTTGTTAGCCTGTTCTTATTCTGTTTGGACGCTTTCTTACTTATTAATGTTATTCCAATTTGCCAAAAAAAAAAAAAAAAAATGTCAATCAAAATTCCTGTGGTTGTAATGAATTGATCAGTAAGTGGGGGAAGCATGTTCTTATGCATAGCTAGGATAGCAAGCTATTTTGCCCACTGAGCTTTTGCCCAAAGTGTAAAATTTGACTTTTCTAGTGCAATGATATAAAGATCCGGTTTTTAACCAAAAAGTAATTTTTAAAAAAAAAAAAAGGGGAAGGCATTGAATATGATTGGCTTCGATTATTATTGATGGTGAAGTTGATAAGATTAATTCTAACGGCAAAGATTATCGTCTGATCATAATTATAAGAATCAGTATATGTGAATACACTGAACAATTATATAGCTATACTTGTTCTGACAAATTCATGTCTGACGGTGTATTATTAACTCTACAAATATTCATAATTTCTTCTCAAATCCTTCCCTTTTCTTTAAAAAAAAATAAAAAAAAAGTAATGTCTTGCTGTGGCTCAGGCTGCAACCTGCAAGTGTGGCAATGGTTGCAGAGGATAAATAAATGTTGAATTCAATTCAATTCAATTTTTCCGTCAAAAAAATACTTTTAATTTTTTTTTCAATTGAAAATATAATAAGTTGATAATTTTACTCTTAAATTATTGGATTGCAACCAAATCTGATACCATTCAAATAATAGATAATAGCGGTATAAATAGTGATAGAAATATATAACACAATATTTTGATGTGGAAAATCCTATTAGAGAAAAACCACGAGACCAACTTGAATACTTTCATTATCAATGAAAAGAAAGTATAAATCTAATAATTTTGACATATCCAAAACTCTAAGAAAACTCTATAGTTATCTAATGACATCATTAACAATTCTATTAAGAATATAATTCTAAACATATCATATTTTTGAATCTAATTAAAAATGTAAAACAAAAATCCTAACAAATATATATATATAGAGTAAATATAGTATATAATTATTTAAAGTATTCAGGTCGTTATTAAAATTTGTCATTAAAAAAAAAAAAAAAAAAAGAGTAAAAGTGAAAGTATCTATGACTAAAGACAGCATGAGTTTTTGTGTCCTATTTACAATTAGTTTCTTTCTTTTTCCTTTTTTAATAAAAAAAATAATTTTATATTATACATTTTTTTTTTCTTTTCCGTTGAAGTAAAAAGAATGAAAGAAGCCACAAAAAAAAAAGAAAAAAAGAAAAAGAATGAAAGAATTTTCAAAATCTTTTAAAGAAAGTTAAACATAATATTAATTTTTATATATATATATATATATATATTTATTTATTTAAAAGAATTAAGATATTAAAAAATTAATAAAAATATTATATCCAATGTTAAAGTAAAAATTTGAATTTTTTATATTTTTGTTATTCCAATTATTTTATTTTATTTTTAGTTTATTTAATTAATATTTAATAAATTTCAAAAAAAAAATTAATATTTAATAATTATTTTAAGTTTCAATTAATTTAAAATTAAGTGGTATCGGATTATTTTGAGATGTATAATATAATTTTAAACTTTGAGATCGTTTTCCAACGGAATCAGATGAGAATACTGACATTTTGAGAAGCATAATATAATTTTTTTTCTTTTTTGAAGTGAGAAAAAAAAAATGAAATAATTTTTAAAATCTTTTAAAGAAATTTATACATAATATTAATTTATACATACTTATTAAAAATATTAAGGTATTAGAAAAATTTATAAAAAATATTATAGAGAATGTCAGAATAAAAATCAGAATTTTAAATATTTTTGTTATCTCAATTATTTTAATATATATATATGTATATATTATAATAAATTTTTAACATTTAATAATTATTTTATATTTTAATTAATTAAGATCAAGTTAGTGTCGGATTTCGATTATTTTGAGATGTATAATGTAATTTTAAACTTTTTTTTTTGAAAGAAAATGCGTGAATATCATTAAGCAGTAGAGACAGCTACTGAGGCTGATGAAAAACTGTTTGGAAAGGCAGAAAACCATTCCCTAGTTCCAGGATGCAAAGCACCCCAAACAGCCAAATTATGGGCTGAAACATTTTGGGATCGAGGAATAAAAGAAACAGTAAAAGAATTAAAAACAGACAGAAGTTCATGTGCTAGCTGGACAACATGGCCGACAGGTGAGAGGTCTCTGGTATGCTTATGTAATTTCTGGATCAGAGAGACGCAGTCACCCTTGAAATGCACCTGTTGCATGCCTTGGAGTTGTGCCCATCGAATGGCATGTATAAACGCAGCAGCTTCGGCCATCTCGGCATTTGACAGAATGTTCTCAGAGGAGCCAGATAAACCGTTGAGGAAAGTACCAGATTCATCATGTATCGCCACCCCATAACCAACCTTGTTATGACGGAGAGAGCCGTCAAAAAAGACTGAGTGACTGTGGGAGTCATGCACTGGATTTGCCATGGACAGCGGCCTTTGCTGCTGATTTTGCATAAGAGAAATTGGTTCAGGTGTGTGCAGAATAGCCTGTAACATGCTGGTACTAGAGATGACGATAGAGCTAATCACCGGGGGGATTTGTCATGGATGGCTTTATTTCTGGCCAGCCAGATGTTCCAAAGAAGGAGAGAAAATTCCATCACTTACGTTTCTTCCTTGGCCGCTAAAAGCTGTGACAACAAATCAAAGAAAGATGATGTTTGTATGTCGTGCAAAAAACTGTCCCAACCAGTGGTCTTCCACACTTGTTTTGCCAGGTTGCAGTCGAAGAGAGCATGGCAAATCGAGTCCATAGAGTTCCCACAAACTACACATGCTGGATCACAATGCAATCTCTTGGCTATTGCCTCTCCTGTTGCCAGGGTACCTGATGTTGTTCTCCATAAAAAAATGGCGGACCTTAGGAGGGATCCTCAGCTTCCATAAGGAAGTCCACAACTGTTGTCGGAGATGTGCCGATGAGGTTGATGCATGATTTTTTTCCAGTTCAGCTAGATGGGCAGCAGACCAGTGGCCAGATCGAACTGAATACTCACCATCTGTCCTGAAGCTCCATAACAGGGGTGTCAGGAGTGGGCAAAAGGCATAGAGGGATGTGGTGAATAGCTTCCACATCGCTGGGGACACACCATCTGTTGAGTTTATGAACCTGCCAAGACATAGTAGAGAGATTAATAAAATCAGACATTTTAGAAATACCTGAGGTCGAGGACTGGTCAATGAGCGGCTTCATGGAGTTGGTATTTGGGATCCATTTATCCTTCCAAGGGTTAATGGAAGAGCCATCGCCAACCCGATAATGAAGACCTTTCTTGAGGAGTGTCTGTCTCGCCAGGAGACTGTGCCAAAGATAGCTACAATGACGAGGTTTAGCAGCTTCCAAGAAAGTGGAATGAGGGAAATATAGAGCTTGCAGTGTTCGAGCAGCCAGAGAGAGGTGGTTTTGAAGGATCCTCCAGCATTGTTTCACTAAGAGGGCAAGATTGAAATGATTAGGGTTACGAAAACCCAAACCACCATCCCGTTTAGATTTACAAAGAGCATCCTAGCTCCTCCAGCATATCTTCCAATTATTCTCATCCCGACCCCACCAAAAGTCCTGAATGAGACGAAGGAGTTGGTCACAAATGCCTTTGGGAATCAAGTAGCATTGCATAACATAAGTCGGAAGGGCTTGGATCACCGATTTAATCAAGACTTCCTTTGCTGCAACAGAAAGCATTCTATCTTTCCAACCGGCCAGTCTCTTCCAAACCCTATCCACAAGAAATTGAAACTGACTGTTCTTACGACCCTTAAAACCTATAGGCATATCCAAGTAGAAATTAAACTCCTGGCCCTCATGAATATGCAAATGACTTAAGATAGTACTTTTAGAAGAATGTGTCACATCCTTACCAAAGAAAGCAGTGGATTTCGAGGCATTGACAAGTTGGTCGTACAACTGCTCGTACCTAGATAAGATGGCTGTAATAGCCTTCGCATTCTCTTCCGTTGCTTTGGTAAGAATTAAGCAGTCATCTGCAAACAATAAGTGGGAAATTGAGAGATGGCCACTCCCCAATGGCATACCCATGATTCTATGATCATTCTCCGCTTTCCTAAGAAGAGCTGAAAAGCCCTCAGCACAGAGGATAAACAGGAAAGGAGAGATAGGGTCCCCTTGACGGAAAGAAAGTGGTGGAGGGGGAGCCATTAATGAGAATAGAAAAGGACACACTGCATGATACAACTGGTAAACCAATAAGGAAAGCCCATGCCCTGAAGAATCAACTTGAGATAGTCCCACTCAATTATATCGTAAGCTTTTTGCATGTCCATCTTAAGGCCCATACATTGACTACCAACGGTGTTGTGTCTATTCAACTGGTGGAAACATTCTTGAGCCACAATCGCATTATCCGTAATAAGCCGGCCCGGCACGAAAGCAGATTGACAGTGGTCAATGAGATCAGGGAGAACAGCTTTCAGCTGATTAGAAATGATCTTCGAGATGAGACGGCCGTTCCACTCGCAAATCCGTCGATTGGGCCGTCGCAAAAATTGATTTTTCTTGTAGTGGACCAAATACAACGCCCTTGAAGCCGCCGTATCTGGTATCCAAAAACGATAGTTTGCAACCGCCGTATTTGGTAGGTGTCGAATCTGCCAACTTTTTTTGTAGTGAACATACATAATGCTAAATAATTTACATATAATTAAGTAACAATAATCCAATTTCAACCTCAACATATTAATTAAAAAAAAAAAAAACCCAAGAATCAAATATACATAACAAATGCCATAAAAATAACAATAATCCAAACAAAATTAAAGTCTATGCCTATACATATATACTAATTCAAAATTACCAAAAATTTCTTCTTCATACCCAACAATTACTAAAATCATACTCAAAAAACAAAAACCAAAAAAAAAAAAAAACCATATCATTAAACACTTTACCCATATGCATATATACATTATATTTACAAAATAATCAAAAAATACCCAATACAAACAAACACAATAGCTAAAAATATGTAAACTAACACAAATTAACACAGATAATCGGTGGGAAATGAGAAATTTTTGTTCCAAATTCGGGTAAAGGGGGCAAAAAATAACACTTCAAAACTGTTTTCCTTTTTTTTTCCAACTAAACTAATTGGTTTAACAAACCCAACAAAAATATAATAAATTTAACCTAATTTATGGAAGATTCTAACTCAAAATAAGGATTTACAGTGAAGCAACGGAAGAAGAAAGAATAAAAGTTACAAAAAAAAAAAAAAAAAAAAAAAACCTGCCA
>JAXGGT010049706.1:0-10914 GCA_035583425.1 Marsdenia floribunda
ACTACATTACATTCTTCCCACTTCGATATATCGATATCTCACAGATCGATGCTGCCGCCGGAGGGAAAGAAGATGGTGGTGGTGAGAGATTTTCTGTTTCCGATCGGAATTGTTGTTCTGATCATGTTTTGCTTGGCTGCGGAAGCGGAAGCGAAAACGGAGGAAGCATACTTGATGTATAAAGATCCAAAGCAGCCGATCAATCGGAGAATCAATGACTTGATGAGGAGGATGACTTTAGAGGAGAAGATTGGTCAGATGACACAGATTGATCGGGTCGTGGGTTCAGCTCAAGTCATGAGAGACTACCATCTCGGTATGGTTTTCAAACCACACATATATGTATATATCTCAAAATCCAATTTTTCATTTCAGGCATGTTATAATAATCGTCATGGTTATAAATCGCGATATATATGTATGTATATATAACAGGTAGCGTATTTAGTGGTGGAAGTAGTTACCCAGCGAAGGACGCTTCACCTGAGACATGGGTTGATATGGTGAATGATTTCCAGAAGGGGTCGTTGTCGACACGTCTTGGCATACCTTTTATGTATGGGATCGATGCTGTTCACGGACACAACACTGTCTATAAGGCTACAGTATTTCCTCACAACATTGGCCTTGGTGCCACTAGGCAAGTTCTACTGCTGTTCATATTAAATAAATATAGGATAACAATTAAACGTTTTAATCCTTTTATATATATATATTTTACAATTGAATCTCATAATTTTACGAGAAGAAATGAGAATTTACTAAGATTCAAATTAGTTAATGAAATTATAAATAGACAAAGATATGAACTTATTTACAAAAATTATGGATTTATTGTCCGATTGAAAAAAAAAATTACCAATTTGTTAAAATTATAAAAATATAAGGACTAAAAAGAGTAATTTTTCATAAATAAATTTGTTTGTTTTATTGGCGCAATTTTTTTTTTTTTTTTTTTTTGGTCGGCCGTATTTGTTGTAGTAAATATCTTTCTCGTACCTAATTTTTACAGGGATCCTGCGCTGGTGAAGAAGATAGGAGCTGCAACGGCTCTCGAAATCAGAGCTACTGGCATTCAGTACACTTTTGCACCCTGTGTTGCGGTATAGATATATATATATATATATTTCATTTGTTCCCTCCTGTCTTTTTTCAAACAAAATATATGTTAATTTTTAAAATTATTTTTTTTTTTAAAAAAATATAATTTCCTACATATGACGATAGAAAAGGGGAGAATTATATATATATATATATATATATTTTTCTACTTTTCAGTGATATGATTATCTGTGACCACAGGTCTGTAGAGATCCAAGATGGGGAAGATGTTTCGAAAGTTTCAGTGAAGATACTGAAATTGTTCGAGCAATGACTGAGCTGATTCCGGGACTACAGGGTGATATCCCCGCTAATTCTCCCAATGGTTTCCCCTATATGGCAGGAAAGTAAGTTAATTAGTCTTGACTTGATTTCCTGCCATTTTTTGAGTAAAATTAAAATACTGTAGCTAGCTAGGATCGATCAACAATCTGTTCTTACTTCTTATTATATATATATATGGTGGCTTCAATTTCAGGGAAAAGGTTTTGGCATGTGCCAAACACTTTGTAGGTGACGGTGGAACAACAAAAGGAATCAACGAGAACAACACGATAAGTAGCTGGAATGATCTGCTCAAGATTCACATGCCGCCTTACTATGATTCAATCTATAAGGGTGTTGGAACTGTAATGATCTCGTACTCAAGCTGGAATGGAGAAAAGATGCACGCCAATAAAGATCTCGTTACCGAATTTCTCAAGAATACTCTGAATTTTCAGGTAATAAACGTTTTATCATTCACATCGGAAATCGGAATTCAACCATGTATATGGGGAAGGAAGGAATGTGTATGATCATTTCTTATGTTAAATTCTACTTTTTCTGTGTGTGTATTTGTGAATTGTTTTTAGGGTTTCGTCATCTCGGATTCTGGGGGTATTGACAAGATTAATCCGGGAAACTCAACGTATTCCATTTTGGCCGGAGTCAATGCCGGCATTGACATGGTTATGGTTCCGGAGCAGTACAAGGAATTCCAGAGTATATTGACGTACTTGGTGAAAAGGAATTTCATTTCCATGACCCGAATCGACGATGCTGTTAGGCGAATACTGAGGATAAAGTTCATTATGGGTCTATTCGAGAACCCATTTGCAGATTATAGCATGATCAAATACCTTGGACATCCGGTTCGTGGATATATTATACTCTTTGAGAACATTACACACTAAGTGTTTGATGTAAGTCCTTTCTTGTGCGCTTAACTAAAAAAGATGCAAACTTGAACAGGAGCATAGGAAATTGGCAAGGGAAGCAGTGAGGAGATCCATGGTGCTGCTAAAGAATGGTGAATATCTCGACAAGCCAATGTTACCACTTCCAAAGAAGGCAGCTAGAGTACTCGTTGCAGGGACTCACGCAGACGACATAGGCAATCAGTGCGGGGGTTGGACAATCGAGTGGCACGGACAAAGTGGAAACATCACAGTGGGTACCACAATCCTCGAAGCGATTAAGAATACAGTCGATCCGGAGACAGAAATTGTGTTCGAGGAAAACCCTGATGCTTCATATGTTAAATCAGGGGAATTCTCGTACGCCATTGTAGTGGTGGGAGAATTACCTTACTCGGAGTCATCCGGAGATAACCTGGACTTGACCATTCCAGAACCTGGACCTAGTGTTATTACAAACGTCTGTGGAGCTGTCAAATGTGCTGTGGTTCTGATCACCGGTCGCCCTGTCGTGATTCAGCCATATTTAGACAAAATTGATGCTCTCGTAGCAGCTTGGCTTCCGGGAACTGAAGGCCAAGGGGTTGCAGATGTTCTGTACGGAGACTATGGTTTCACGGGCAAACTTCCACATACATGGTTCAAGACTGTTGATCAGCTGCCAATGAACTTTGGTGATCGACATTATGATCCATTATTCCCATTTGGATATGGTCTCACCACTGAACCTGCACATTTGAAGGCATATTATTAAGTGGCCTTTATTCTTTTCATTTTTCCCCTTTTTTTCTTTTTTTTTTCCCCTTATATTTCTTTTCCAGAAAAAAAAAAAACTCGATTTATTGCATTTGGACTAGGTCGATCATACATCCATGTATTATATGTATTACGATTTTACAAATGAAAATAAATTATCATAAGTTTAAATTTTGTATTATATTTACTTTATTTTTTATGTTAAATTACGTTATTTTAATCTTTTTTTATGTATTGTTTCTTTTCTTTTCTTCTTCTTCTTGCCATTATAAAGGTTTTTTTTTTTTTTTTTTTTTTTTTTTTTTTGTTGTAGTGTGACTCAAATTCATTATGTTTGTAATTATACTTACTTTGTTTGGATAGTTTTTACCTAAAAATTCAACAAATTGAATATAAATAATAAAGATTAAAAAAAAAAAAAAACCCATTTTAGAAAGGATTAATGGGCTGGACCTCACAACCAGGCGCATTCACTTTTCCAAGAAATTCATTCTTATTTTATTATTATTATTGTTTTGGTAATTTAAGTATATTTAATCGCTAATCCAATAGTGATTTATAAGTGAGTAACTTCTCCTAGCCTGTTGGTTAGGTTTCTTTCCTTAGAACTCTTGGCTTGCCAAGAGATCTAGGGGTAACCTCACTCGAGTGTTCCACAGTTCAATATATATTCGCATGTGCCAAATAAGTATTTTAAGATATTTTTGCCTCTGTCGTATCTTGAACTCATGATCTCTCAAATTATAAGTGAGACTGCTACCAACTGAGTTACACCTTCTTAACAACTATAACATATTATTAAAATACAATAAATATAAAATTATTTTCAATGCGAGTCAAACTTAAAATTTTTTACTTAACAAGTTAAGTAGAGGTACATAACGGAACCACACTGATAAACCTACCGCCTTATTCTTAATTCTTCCATTGGAAATAAGGTGTTTGGTTCTATAGGATTAAATTGATTACTTATTTGGTCTTAAAAGAAAAAATTGACTTTCAATAAGGATTTAAAATAGTTAAAATTTGTAGAAATATAATGATCTATATATCTCAATTTAACTGTCTCATTTGAAGTTTTTCTTTTTTTTTTTTTTTTTTAGAGAAAAATGTTTAAAAATTTCTATTTCCACATTTACTCGTGTTCATTAAATAAATTTAAATTTTCAATACAAATATTGACTTTTAACTAAAATCAAGGTCGAAATTATGATAAAAACTTAGTTTTAAGAAAAAAGAAAAAATGTCAAAAGCTTTAATAGATGAAATAATAGTACATGAATAGTTGTACATAATAAAAGGTACCATCATTAATATTCATTTTAATCTTTACATTATTTTTAATTAGTAAATTTATTTTTTTTATTTTAAACTTTTTAATTTTTTAATTAAAAAATATTTGAACAAATTAGTACTCTAATTGATTGTAATAAATTAAATGCATTAAATGAATGATTAATAATTATTTTAGTCTTTCAACTATTTTCGATTAATTAATTAATTTTTTTTTTCTTTATTTGAGTCTTTTTTTCATTCTCCAATTAAAAATATTTAAATAAATTAATCTTTTGATGGATTATAATTGATAAAATACATAATCACTTTATTTAGTAAAAGGTAAATAGGTGTTTTTAACTACAAAATAACCTAAAATTAGAAATCTATCATAAATTTTTTTCTCTGACCATTTTTTTGTTTTTTTAAAAAAACAACATTTATTTATGGAAATTTTTTAGTTCAATCCTCTAACTACTTACGTTTTTTCTGAGTTGGTCCTAAAACTTTAATTTCATACAAATTGATCATTTATCTATTTTTAATATTACAAATTGGTTCTTCCAATCAAATTTAATTAATATCTAGTCATTTTAGCATATAATTGCACAAAACATTAAATTTAAGGATCTTTTTGTCATTTCATGTTGGAAAGAAAAAAAAAAAATATATAATAGAATATATTAAATGCATATCTGCCCTCTTTGTGATTTTGTTAGTCATTATTTCCTTTCTTTTAGTTAGGATTTGAAGTGGAAAGGACCCAAAATGACAAAAATATCTATTAAGTTTAATGATGTCAATCATACGATAAAGAAAAATGGTAGGATATTGATCAATTTTGATTGGAATGATCAATTTATAAAATTGAAAATAGATAAAAGATCAATTTATATGAACTTAAAATTTTAAAATCAATTCAAAAAAAAAAAAAATGTAAATAGTTAAGGGATTGAAATGAAGAATTTTCCTTTATTTATTTACTATTTAAACATGAAATTCTCTTTATGTCTTTTATAGTTAGAGATGTGTATATTATATAACTTTGTCAAAAATTACTCATGACCTCTAAGATCACGAGGATAACTATTGCTATTTTTAGATTCAAAATTTTAAAAAATTAAATTGATGGAAAATTGGTCATTTTAGTCCTCATACTAATTTCGTTTGAACAAAGAGGTCCCTGTTTTTTATTTTTGGATAAACAAATCCCCATTCTTTTTTTGTTTTGACAAAAGGGTCCCTACTTTTTATTTTTAGATAAACGAATCCCCATTCTTTTTTCGTTTGGACAAAAGGGTCCCTATTTTTTATTTTTTGATAAATGAATCTCCATTCTTTTTCGTTTCGACAAAAGGGTCCCTATTTTTTATTTTTGGATAAATGAACCCCATTCTTTTTTTATTTGGAAAAACGGGTCCTTTTGACTAATTTTTGTCCAAAAATACAACAAGAAAAGAGAGGAATTATGAGAAATTAAAAAATAAAATGAAATAATTATTATCACACTATGTAGAATAATAATAAATCATGTAAAAATTAACAACTTTTTCCAAACAAAAATGGTCAAAAGGATCTGTTTGTCCAAACAAAAAAAGAATGAAGATTTGTTTATCCAATAATTAAAAAACAGGGACCACTTTGTCCAAACGAAAAAAGAATGGAGATTCATTTATCCAAAAATTAAAAACAAGTATCTCTTTGTCCAAACAAAATTAGTATGGGGACAGCTCCAAACCTTAAGTCTACAAAACCTTAAGTCTACCACCACATCTCGTAAATCTTCCAAAAACCCTAAATCTGCCAAACAACTCCCTCCCTCTTCCAAACCTCTTTCCAACCATTCTCACCCGAAATCTACTCCCTCTAATCCCGGCACTAGTCCTGATTCTAATCTTATAGATGTTGTCATTAACATGGATCAATCTATTCTTTCCTTTTCCACCTCCTCTCATTAATTCACATTCCCTCTTCCCTCTTATTCCTCTTCTTCTCTTTTACCTTGTTGACCTTCTTCTTTCTTTCTTTTCACCCTATCTCCGGTGCTTCTCTCTCATGACTCTTCTCTTTTGGAATTGTCGGGGTGCTGGTTCCCCAACCACCACTCGTGTTTGCTTAGATTTGATTCATTCATATCGACCTCTTATTTTTATTTTAGTGGAAACCCGTATTCCTAGTAGTTATACTCATCCTATTCTCCGACTTTCTTCTTTTAATAAATTGATTGTTTTTGAAGCTTGAGGATTTTCTGGAATAGTCATGCTGTGGATCTCACTTTAATCAATTCTCATGACCAGTTTATTAATTGCTTTATTACACAAGACAATCAGTTTTGGTGCCTTTCTGCCATTTATGCACCACCAGTTGCTTCTTCACGCTGCGAATTGTGGTCTTATTTATCACAGATTGGACAAATCATCCAGCTACCTTGGCTACTCATTGGATATTTTAACTAGATCTATTCACCCTTGGACAAATCTGGAGGCCGCCCTCCTCGTCCTTCACTTTCTAAAACTGCCTAGACATTTATCAATGATTGTTCTCTCATCGATTTAAGTTTTCCAGGTTTTCCTTTCACTTGGACAAATTGTAGGGAAGGACAATCTCAAATTTTGGAACGCATAGATCACACTTGGAGCAATGAAGCCTGGCGCCTATTGTTTCCTTTTGCTCAAATTCTGCATCTCCCATGCATTCACTCTGATCACCATCCACTTTTACTCACACTACATTCACCCTCGTCTATTCCATCTAAATGTTTTATTTTTGAATTTGCATGGCTCCTACATCCTCAATTTACTGATTTTATGTTTGATTTTTGGATTGCTAATACTGACAATTTTCCTGCTAGTCTCTATATTTTGGCTAAGAAACTGCAACAATGGAAATTAGAAGTCTTTGGCAGCATCAAAATCCGGAAGAAAAGATGTTTGGCTCGTTTGTCCAGTGTCTAGTTGTCACTTTCTAATGCACTTTCAATTTTCTTGCAGGATTTGGAGAAACAAATTCAATTGGAGTATGAGCCTATCCTACAGCAAGAGGAACTTTACTGGTTTCAAAGATCTAAAGCAAAATGGTTTTTGGAGGGTGACCGTAACACACGGTTCTTCCATCTCTCCTCAACCGTCTGTTTCAACAAGAAAAATATTTGTCACCTTCGGGACCTGAATGGTTCTTGGATTACAGATCCTCACTTGCTCATGAGGCTTATTCGAGATTTTTTCATTGACCTATATTCTTGTGATTTTAATTTAATCCCTAATCCTACATTGACTGGTTTTCCTCTCTTATCCTCATCGGATGCTAGATCCTTGAATGTTCAGGTCCAGATTACTGAAATCAGAAGTGCAATCTTTCATATGGGGCCACATAAAACCCTTGGTGTTGATGGATTCCCCGCTATTTTCTATCAAAAGTTTTGGAATTTGATTTCTCCTGTCTCTGGTTTCTTTCCCTCTTATTCCTAAATGTTCTAATCCTGAATCTCCCTCTCATTTTAGGCCTATTGCTCTAAGCAATATGTTGCCAAAAATTATCACTACGATTATTGCCAACCCCCTTAAACATTTGCTTCCTTCTCTTGTCAGTGAACATCAATGCAGTTTTATTCTCGACAGACAAGGGATTGATAATGTTATCATCATCCAGGAAGTTTTGCATTCTATGAAAAGAAAATTCGGTAAGAAAGGCTGGATGATCTTAAAGTTGGACCTAGAAAAAGCATATGACCGGATTCATTGGCCTTTCCTACGTGAAGTTGTTCAAGCTGTGGGATTCAATGATACTTTCACCAATCTCATTATGGGAAGTATTCAGCATTCATCTCTTTTGATTCTTTGGAATGGTTCTCCCTTAGATTCTTTCTCACCCTCTTGTGGTATTCGACAGGGCGATTCTTTGTCACCCTATTTATTTGTCCTATGCATGGAGGTCCTCAGTCATGCGATTAAATCTTCTTTCACTCATGATCAGTGGAAGGGTTTTCCCATCACTCGACATGGCCTAATCATCGCCCATCTCTTCTTTGTCGTAGATGTCCTCTTATTTGGTGAAGCCTCCATTTGACAAGCACAAGTTATTCTTGATATCCTCAGTGCCTTTTGCTCTTTCTCTGGACAAAAAATCAATTCTACTATGTCTCATTTATTTGTCAGCAACAACACCTCCTATAGGTTGGCAAGACAACTATCCAGGAAGTTTCATATCCCTCTCACCAAGGATCTTGGCCTTTATTTGGGTATACCCTTGATCCATAGTCGTTTAACCGTTAGACACTATAATTTTCTCTTCAGCAAATTTCAGAAAAATTTTGTGAGTTGGAAGAAACATTCTCTGTCTATGGCTGGCCGTGGGGTTTTGGTAAAGGCAGTTCTCATTGCTATACCCAGGTATCAACTTCAACTAGCTAGGCTACCAAAAACTGTATTGTTGCGCTTGGAGCGACTAATCTGGGACTTCTTCTAAGAAAATTCTTCTAAACGCCCACCCATTGCATGGAAGACTCTCTGTACCGACCAATTGGTAGGAGGACTAGGGTTTTCATCTTTGTCCTCCATCAATACCACTAACCTTATCAAGTTAGGTTGGCGGCTTTTGCTGAACCCTCATTCTTTGTGGGCTCAAACGTTGCTTCATAAATATGGTGCTTTCTCTATGCACTACTGCTATAGGCGGCGATTTAGTTCTCCTTCCTGGAGGAGCTTAACGAGGTGTTACAGTTTCTCTCTTAAGGAATTGGGTGGCACATTGGTAATGGTAGGTGGGTTCTTTTTTGGGTTGATGTTTGGCTCTTGGATTGTCCTCTATATTCTATTTCTGCCTGCCCAGTTCCTTCGGATATTTTGTATTGTCCAACTGCTACATTTTTTCAACCTCAAAACGACTGGGATTTTGATCTCTTACATTACTTCTTACCGGTTGATGTCCTGCAATGTATGGCTTTGGTTATCCTTGATGAAGCTATCGAGGACCTTCCCTGTTGGCGTTTGACTTCAAGTGGATGCATTTCGACTAAATCGATTCAAACTTTGTTTCCTTATATTCATGTGCATGAAGCGGAACAATGGAGAACTCTTTGGCGTGTCAAAATTCCTCCTCGTATCAGTTTCTTCCTTTGGCAAGCCTGCCATGAACGCTTGAAAACGAAGGTTTTCCTTCAACATAGATCGATTCTCCCTTCAGCTCTTTGCGACCTCTGTGGGAGCACCCATGAATCCTAAATCCATGCTCTTAGAGACTGCCTTCAAGCGGCTCTCATTTGGAAAATCATCCTCCAACAACAGTCGACGTCATTGTCAACCTTCTTTTCTATTCAACACTTTCCTGCTTGGATAGGCTGGAACCTAGGATGTCAAATGGATATCGCCTTTCAACAGGAGTCCTTTCCTTGGCCTACTACTTTCTGTTTCTTTAACAGTGCTATTTGGTTTTGACAAAATTCTTGTTTTTTTATGACTCTTTCAGTTTACCTCCACCTTTTGTGAGAGTTTCTTCAATATTTAGACATATTTCTTTCTTTTTTTCTTTCCACTTCAGAAAGTAGTTTTGCAAACTCTTTCTTGTAAGTTTTGATCAATAGAAATAACAGTTTCATTTTCTTCAAAAAAAATTAGTATGAGAACTAAAATGACGAATTTTCCTTAAATTGATTAATAAAAAATAGGATTAACTCTTATATTACTATTAATGAATATCCAGTTTATCCAAAAAAATAAAACAAAATAAAAGTTTTCATCTAAAATAGAAAGAGACATGGATGAGAGTAATTAGAGTCAAATTTTTGGTTAGGTGACGCGCCTTCATTTCCATTCTGAATATGGAAAACGAAAGAAATACGTTTTAAAATAAAATACATATTTTTTACCAAAAAAAAAGAATATATTATTCTTCAGGTCCCAAAAAAAAAAACAATATATTATTCTTCTTTTTTTTATTTATTTTAGTCCAAATCATGACATGGCGTTGTTATCGATTTCCTGTGGTAGTTGAAGTAGACGGGAGAGAGTGAGGCAAGCAAGCAGAAATTGTGAGCAAACGGTCGCTTTCCTCGTGCGTTTGATTTTCCGTGCTAATATTAACAACTGGCGCGTTAATTAACAACGTAGGGGAGATCAGACACGGAAGAGGATAAGATTTCTTATCAATGATGGCCGGGGTGGTGGTCCGGTTTGTCCCAGGGCGAATTTGTTTGGTGGCCGGTGGCGTGATCCGCTGGTTATCGTCGAATTTTTTTCCGACTTTTTTGGCTATTTCTTTATTGTACACTTATTTTAAGAAGAGATAACCTTTCTTATCTATTATCAATGATTGTCCGGTGGTGGTCCAGTTTGGTGGCCGGTGGTGTGGTTCGATGGTACTCGTCGATTTTTCTGATTCCTTTTTGTTTTTTTCCGTTTCAGTCAAATTTCATTTTGTTTTTAATACTTTCTTATAACCATTTTCCTTTTCTCTGAGTTGATATAATCGAAAACGTGATTTGAAACGCAAGTAAAGATAAAATGATAAAATAAACATTTTTAAAAAATTAAAGGAATAATCTTGATTTTTTTTTTTTTTTTGTTCTTTTTTGAATCTTTACAAGTGCGTTTTTCAATATATAGAATTA